>RWGY01001117.1:23526-108652 GCA_007726485.1 Eragrostis curvula | reverse complement strand
AGTTGCCATAGATAGATAGATCCTTTGTTGCGAGCTGAGTGCTTTCCGTGCGTGGCAGGTGATATGGTCGTACTACGCGGAGCACACGGTGTACGCGGGCATCGCGACGGTGTTCGGCGCCGCCGCCTCGATCGCGGAAGGACGAGTCGTCACGTTCACGGACGCGGCGCCGGTGGTCGCCCGGTACTCATCGCGAGGCCCGGACGTCGCCGACAACGCGTCGACGCCGGCGGACGTGCTGAAGCCGGACATCCTCGCGCCGGGGGACCAGGTATGGGCGGCCTGGAGCGCGCTCAGGGCCAACGAGCCCATCCTCGCCGGCGACCACTTCGCGATGGTCTCCGGCACCAGCATGGCGGCGCCTCACGTCGCCGGCATCGCGGCCCTCGTCAAGCATCGGCACCCGTCTTGGGGGCCGTCGGCCATCGCCTCGGCGCTGTCCACCACCGCACGGAGGCACGACGACCGCGGTGCGGCGATCATGGCCGAGGGCTTCGAAACTAGCTCGTTGCGCCCGGGAACGGCGTTCGACTACGGCGCCGGGTTCGTCAACCCCGCCGGCGCGCTCGACCCCGAGCTGGTCATCGCGCCGGAGGACGAGGACTACATCGGCTTCCTCTGCTCGTTGCCGCAGCTCAGCGCTGACGACGTGCGGTCCGCCACCGGAGCGGCGTGCCAACCTTCGCCGTGGCTAGCTTCTCCGGCGGACCTCAACTTGCCGTCCATCACCGTCGCCGCGCTGCGACGGTCCCTGTCCGTCCGGCGCACGGTGTGGAACGTGGCGAGCAAGAACGAGACGTACCTCTGCTCTGTTCTGCCGCCGGCCGGCGTGGATGTCACGGTGCGGCCAGGGGGTTCGAAGTGGCGCCCGGGGGAACGCAGGAGGTGGTGGTCGAGCTCACAGCGACATCGGCGTCGGGGGCGTTCAGCTTCGGTGAGGTCGTTCTTACCGGGAGCCTGGATCAGCTGGTGAGGCTGCCGCTGGCTGTGCGGCCCTGGCGATCGCAGCTGAAATGTAGTGGAAACTTTTAACGACAAAAAAAAATGCTAAGCTAGTTCTGAAAAATTAAGGATTGGGAAATGCTATGCCAGTGAAAAATTGAGGATTTCATTTTCCAACTGTTAACTACAATACTACAAGCCTATTGTCAGACTATTGTGTTATTTCACCGAATATAAATAATGGAACTTTGTTCAGAACCCAAATGCTAGTAGATGAACCCTTCCAAAAAGTTTTTGGTCACATAATTCGTTCTATCCATCACCACCAGCCTATCAAAGTTTGCATTCACTTTAAAAAATGGCAAATGTGACACACAGTTAGTAACGGCTAAATGAAATGTGTCACTGAAAGCAGAATAGCAATCAGCAGCAACACAATGCTTCATTCCTTCGCAATTTTTTTTTTTTTTTAAAATGCTTCACTGATTCGGTGCCAGTGCCCCCAAATTGGTCACATTCGCTACATATCACCGATTACATGGCAAGTAATGGTGAAGGGTGGCAAGGGCGGATCCTCCCCATAGGCATGGTCAAATTATCGCCGACCTCGAGCTCCAGAGCCATGGCACTCGCCGGCAGTTCGTCGGCGCTCTCGCAGGGGCAACCTTCCACGGCGATCATTTTGCAAAACCAAGGGTACTTGCGGAACTGGTTCTACTACGCATGTCTATTTGAGGGGCATGTGCATGCCGGCGATGAGCGGAAGTGGCCGGCGGCGAGGGGCGGTGGGATGGACATGTTTGGCAGGGTCGCGAGCGTGGTACAATGCGCAAAAAATCGAGGGAAAATGTGGGGACGATTCACCTGTGTCTGTAGAAGAGCGGAGCGGAGCTTGTTGCCGACGGGAATGTGCGTAAGTAGGAGCTCGTCGTGGAGATACTTGTCTGTGATGAACTGCAGCGGGGGAGAGTTCGACGGCGTCGTAAGAAGCTGCAGAAACGGAGGGATAAAGGGTGAGGAAGGTGCGAAACCAAGTTGCGGAGCTGTGGACATGGGGTATCAATGGCGAGGGGGATTACATGGCGAAGCGAGGTGGGCCCGTCGGTCGTACGCGAGGCAGAAGGCTTCGATCTCAAGCTATGGCGCGCTTGCGTGGGATTGGAGATGGGGAAGGCTTCGACCTCAGAACCTGCCAGAGAATAATACCACCATAACGACCTCGTGCTCTTCGCCAAGGCAGGTGCTAGTTATTATATTTTCTGTTGCTCCAGGTCTCAGATTACGCAGATAGATATTACCTACTATACATGCGCTAACAAGTTCCCCAAAAGCTCAGTGAGCTACTCCCTCCGTCACAGTTTAATTGGCATTCTGGGAGTGTTTTCTGGTGTAGATTCATAGAATGTTCAATGAATCTGAGACAAAGCCAGAATGCCAAGTATTCTGAGATAGAGGGAGTACAACACTTATGATGTTTTCCCGCGTACAAGGATGAATTTGTTTTTTGTTTTTTCACTTCAAAAAGTACTCATGCACCATCCGGATATTTTATCAAGTTTTATAAATGTACTACAAAAACAATTGATGGTCTAGTTTACGCCAATCAATATGCCATACATCATGCCCAGATGGTGACGGCTTACATTCCAGCCTAACCCGCCTTTTGCACGAATTGTTATTGACCATTTGTTCACTCTGGCCAGTGGCGTTATAGTAACACTGATGCAACATAAGGAGCAAGGCCCCCGCAACTGCCACTAGCCACACTGGACTCACCATACATGACTAATGCATCATGTACCGAGGTCAACTGCAAGCCTACCGATCATATTTTGCACAATCAGACCTGTAAAAGTGCATCTTAACTCGTTAGTAACAAGATAGCGTGCCTTCAATAACACAGCGCAAAAAAAATATATACAAACAATAATTGTTGGGAATCATGCACCAACCATTGAGCCAAAAATTATCGAGTGAAAAGTAGGGCAATCTAGTAAATTTCAGTTGTTTTCCTATGCCTAATGCAAAACCAGGCATCTCATGTCAAGCTGGAAAAAGTTCAGACATTCTGATACAATTGAAATATGAGCCTTTGCTACAGAAATAAGGCAGATAATTACACAGCTTCAAACAAAGCCCTTAAGATTGGTTGAGTTAATACAATAGATAAAAGGTGTCAATTGGAGCTTCCAAATGATAGAGAAAAGGGGGTTTACAATGTACAACTTAATACCGGATGACAGAAATGCTACGAGAAAAATGCATAATAAAGTGTGGGAATTTTTTTTGGGGGGAAAATAAAGTGTGGGATTTTTTTTTTTTTGGGGTGGGGGGGAATAAAGTGTGGGAATTGAAACAGAAACGATATGCTTGTTTTGCATTATACAAAAGTATAGCAAGAGGCACATACGCACGAGAGATGGCACCTGTTATGTATGTAGTGGCACATTACTTGCGCTGAAGAAAATATGAATCCTTATATTTTCTGCAACTCCGATGTGAACTCCATTTTTAATCCAATCTTCTCTATGAATCCAAGCATCCCTACCCGTATCAAGGGACACCCAAAATCTGCCACAAAGTAAAGGATGCAATAATTGAAATGTAGAAGTATGCACAAGGGTACAAAGTGCAAGATCACACTCTTCCTTTCCCTTATAAAAAACATAACACTTGTTTCCTACTTACAGATAACTGTACAACAACAATAACAAAGCCTTCTGGTCCCAAGCAAGTTGGGATCCACCAAAGATGAAACCCAGAACCAAGAGGGAAGCAAAAGTGAGGAAGTTAAAAGAAAATGATCTACCTGTGGAGCCTCCTGTTTTCAATAATGTGTTATCTAGTGGTTTCATTACTCTGAAAACTTCAATCAGATGTCTTATTTAGTTTCTGATCCACCTGTAGCTATAATGAATTCTATCCGCTAGCATCAGATAACTTCCCCACCAGCATTGGTTGATTTGCATGCAACATGTATACCATTACAGTCAAATTCAAACATAATTATATCTTTTTCTGTAAAGAATCAACTTCTCTATAGTTTTTTTCATATTTATTTCATTGGGACGTTTAATCGCCATTTACAGAATTTTTTTAACTATTTTGTTAAAAATTTGTGATCTAAGAAAGACAGATATTGAATGACGATTTCTACTAACTCCATACCACATGTTGATCATGCTATAAGCATGAATGTGTAGAGATTTAAGCTGGCAATGCAGTGGATTTTCCAAAGTGCTAATTTATTTATTTATGTTTTTTCTTTTAGCAGTTGCTACTTGCTAGTTGCAAAGCATCATTTCAGTATCTTCCACAGGAAAAATCACACTAAGAACGACAAAAGGTCCTCTAAATAACTGGACTCCATAGCATAGTGCAGCATAGCACATTAGCACTCAAAAATAGACCCTTAACATCCCTTCATCATGAACATTGTTGTCTGATGTGAGGACCACAACCACAAAAGCAGGCCCAGAAAGCTACAACGTCGTTCAAAACTTTCCCAAAAAATGCTAAGCCCTTATTGCGGATTTAGCAGTATTATTGGGCCTGAAAGACCTAGATGGTTCACTTGAAAGGTGGCTCCTGACCACAATCTGGCTTTAGAGAGTCCATGCATGAATGCTGTTTCTTCTAGACTCCTGGTTAGTTTTCAATCTACGCTACAACTTATGTTCTAATTGAACAGAAAATAATAAGATCTGTTTACCTAAAAGAAAAGAAAATAATGCAGACAAGGATACAATAGAAATACATATAGTCATATAAGTATTTGATTTTCCATAAATAATACTCATTTTCAAGATTTTAGCTTTTTATTAATGAAATTGAAATCTGAGTTGATAACCTACATACGTAAGAAGCATGCTAAAACTGCCAAGTAACATATAAGAAATGTCAGAAATTTGCATCTGTTTGCCTTATTAACCACACATTATGGAACACATATTGCTACAGATTTCTGAGGGAATAGGAGTGTAGCTAGTAAACATCGGAAAAAAGGAAGAACTGGACAGAACTATTTACAAGGGAAAGAGCACAATAAAACCAGCCAATGGAACGAACACTGATATTTTTAACACTTAATAACTCAAAGTAATCAATAAAAATGAAAACAGGCCAATTGGTGAGAGAGAGAGAGAGAGAGAGAGAGAGAGAGAGAGAGAGAGAGAGAGAGAGAGAGTTCAGTGTGGTATACTCCGAATTCAAATACTACTGCGCTTTGCACCTCTGCGCCCTCAGGCCAGAGAGAAGTGGGTCACAATTATTTAACAAAATTTCGAACCTAGCACCTACGTTCGGTGCCAAACTGATTTTGATGTAACACAATTCATCCACAAGTTTAAGGTATAGAGGAAATATGGGCAAATACTTGCTTAAGGTATAGAGGAATATGGGTAACCACTTGCTTAAGGTATAGAGGAAATATGGGCAACATACTTCAATCGAGAAGAGATGTAACTTACCACGCCACCTTTCCACGGAACAAACAATGGGTAAGTCCTAGACTGCAATACCTACCATTTCAAATAGGAGGGATTAACTATATAAACCAGAAAACATAGATTTTGGACTCCCAACAACAGTCATCTTTCCAATAGAAATTGATGCTTGTAAATTGAAGAAATGAAACTATGACATAACTATTACGGCTATTTAAGGGATGAAACATGCATGCTAAAAATTCACTTAGATTTTGGACACCCAACAGCATCCATCTTTCCAATAGAATTGACACGTGTAAACTGAAGAAATGACACTATCACATGACTATTACGGCTATATCATGGAATGGAACATGCAAGCTAATAATTAAGTTAAAGAAAGAAAGGAAGAACCAGTCTGCATCCATTAGGTTTGGAAGAAGACACACCTCAACTCTCTCGATCGATTGGTTTGCTGGAATTTTATTTAGAACCCTGACAAATGGATTGATGGTTAAGAATTAGAATCATCTCGATGAGACTATTTCCATGTCTTTTTTAATCTAAAAATGGGCTAGTGTTACCCAATTACAACAGCATCACAAGGCTCAATTAGCAAGAGAAAACAACAGATTTTTCAGTAAAATTACTCCCTCCAGTAAAAAATAAGCGACATTTTGGGTTGTGCTAGTCAAGACATAGAAGCATTGACAATGAAACCTGTTACATACTGATACTGATAAAATCAAAGAATATCAACGTTTGCCTGAAAGTTCCATCATGTTATATTTTGCTAAAGAATTGTGACTGGAGGGAGTACTAAATATTAAAACAACAGTACTGGTGTTGTAATTACTTGTGCACTAATATCATTTATATATACATATAAACAGTTTATGCAAATTTGTTTCAGTAGTATTCCATGAAACAGTGCCAGAGCAAGCTGACCGACATTAACCAACCTTTGTTCAAGAACAGGTGCAAGGCCAGCAGTTAAAGCTGCACCACCAACCTGAAAAGGCACAAAAAGCTTAGTCATCTTCTTGAGTCATATAACAGAATTGATATTTTTCTTGAACAACAGAATTGATATTTTTAAGAAAATAACTCTAATACTATACCAGCTGAATGCTACAGAACAGCTTCCTTTGAAGATCAACACGTCCTGAAACCAGCGGCTTTTAGAAAAGTTTCTTTTTTCAGATAAGCAAGATATTAAGGAAGAATATACCTGTCGAAAGAACACTACTAACAATGGCATCTACGAGACCGATGTTATCAAATTTCTTCAATCTAGTAGGAAACATCGGATAACTGTCCCACATGCCAAACCCACCATTCCCACTAGGGTGAAGACTGTCGCTTGTTTGCCAAGTATCTTCCAGCATGTCATCATAGTCTTGGAACCTGGAAGCGTACCACATAACTGAATCAATCATATTCCAATTAAAATTCAAAAAGCAAACAATCACGAGTAACAAGACCCATAAAAAACTCACCACGGTCGAGGAGGTGGAGGGTACTCTTCTGGGACAAGAACCCTAGGATAGAGAAGGCCCATAGGCGGAACCTATTTCATGACAATCAACAGCAATACAAGTATCATATGTTACTATGTACCTTATCCAAGAGGAAATACAGCCGAATTTTGCCTAGAATAATTTGTCAGACTACATTACTACATTTGTATGGAGCACCCTTTCTAGGGAATGATGAATCATCACAATTTTTAAACAAGTTGATTCTCTACCAGAGTTATCATCGTTAGCAGGACCTAAAAACAATGTGCAACAATTCAACAGACAGAATATTGTAATCGATGCAGTCTATGTGCGGGCACACGTGTGTGCGCACGCGCGCGTGAGGGAGGGAGGGCTTATTTACGCATGCTAGGCATGACTAAGATGTGCTCTTCTGTATGACAAACTGTTATAAGAAATATAGTCTACCGGTCATCTCAAAAGACAATATCGAGTCAAGTAATTACATTGAGAGCTGATAGTCTTGTCTTCTGATGCCCAGCAGATTTTTCATTATCGTATGAATGAACAAGAGCAACAGCATCAAAACTCCCACTCTGTAAAAGAGGAAAAGAAATGCCAAATAAGTTTCATGGAAACATTCCACCTCAATTGTATTAATTACAAATAAATGACAACGAAGGTTTTAAGATAACACAAGTTCCGCTTATTTTATTGATCATATCACGTAAATATGGTTGTGCATAGTAAGGTGATGTCAGGAAATTCACATGGAAATAAAGAACAAAGATGGCAAGATTACTAGTAATAATTCACACCACCAGGGTATCTCTAGACAAGATATGACTAAAAGGGCTATGAACCTAGAGTACTAACATGAGCAATTTGTCATCTCTTAAGCAAAAAGCTACCTTCATGCCCTTAGAATTCCTTGTACAATACTAATAAGCATGATGAATTGATGACCCAGTATTTATAGGATTTGGTTCACGTTTGAACAAAATCTCAGGGAATGAGACACCAATCCAATCTTTACAAGCAGGCCCTAAATGGTTCCATAAGAGCAACTCCAAGAGCTCCCAAAAAAGGTTCCCAAAATCCGGTTTTGGAAACGAACACAAAAATCTGGCTCTCCAACCGCTCCCGTTTCCATTCCCAATTTTTTCGCTGCGCCCGATCCGGATGGCTTCGCTTGCCTTCTTTCCGCCGCCTCCTCGCGCTCCCAATCTTCAATTTTGTTCCTCCCGCGCACAAAAATCTCCCACGCACAGAAATCTCCCGCGCGCGGCACTACTTATTCTATCCCCCCTCTCCTCCCGCCCCTGCAGTTTCGCAATCGCGGCATGCTCTGCCAAAGAGCTTGTCGCCGCCGCGCCTGACGAAACCACGCCGTCGCGGCACCCTGACGAAGATTACCTGACCGCCGTGCCCCGTCTGCATTGTGCTCCTCCCGAGCCCCACTCCCTGCAACATCCACCAGGCGGCGGCAGCGGCCCTGTGCAGTCCAGTTCGCCGCCTCCGTCGATTGAGTCCAGGAAACGGCGTGCGTTCTGGTAATTGCACAATCTGGTTTGGGCCATACGTAGGATCATCTGCTAAGTAATCTTGATACATTCTAGAGTGCCCCCCTTCTCTATCCCGATAAATGACTAGATGTCCGGGAACAGAACCCCCAGGTTTTGATGCTGTATGCGAAAAGCTATCAACGATTTGAGCAGCTGAAAGGATGATTTCATCATCGTCTGAAGATGATTCATCCAGAAGTCTTTGAAACAAGGATGTACGACGACTCATCGCTTGCCTGACCGCCGCACTAGCTGGTCGGGCGACTCGTGCGCACGCCGCCTTACCTGACCGCCGCACAAGCTGGCGAGCGCACGTCGCCTTGAGCCAACGGGAAGTACGATCTGGTAAGCTGGATGCGGTCGAAGATATTATTGGCGTGGAGATGGGATGTGATCGGGAGAGAGATCAGGAGAGAATACGATGGAAACAAATCTGGCCAAATAAAAAACACCGTGCGGCAATGAATAAAGGGCCATGCAAATTAGCTGGACCGGATGTGCAAGTGGCCCAAAACTGATGATGAGGCCCAAATCGTGATTTTTAATTATTTTTTTTTAGGAACCAGATTTTGGGAACTGTTGGAGGAGAGGCTTTTCTTTGCTCCCATTAGTTTTTGGAAGCTCCCAATACCAGTTTTTTGGGAGGAATTTTTTTGGGAGCTCTTGGAGTTGCTCTAAGGCAAGTTACTGGGAGTTCATTACATAGAAACAGGCATTTCAATTTATCATGCTGGAGCAGCCATATGGGAACACCAAATAGCATTAGAGTGGGAGGGAGCGATGGATGGAAATTTAAAGCCTGAAAAAGAAGGAAGTAGAATTTTTGCTTTTCAACATATTTGATTTACTAGGCACCTTACATTGGAGAAACAGTGTAACAATACAATCGAGCAACAACAGAAAAAGAAGGATAGGAAGTAGAATTTGTTCGTTTTTCAACATAATTGATTTACTAGTCACCTTACACTGGAGAAAAATAATAACAAGACAGTCGTGCCAGCGCCAAAAAAATACAATTGTGCAGCAACATATATACAAATAGTGTTTTAATTTTCCTCCTTATCAACAGTTTTGGGTTTCAGGTGACACTAATAGAGTAAGCTCATTTGGATGATTAACAAGTTAATTCTCACAAAGAAATATCAATCCGAAAACAACAGCAGCCAAGCAAAGCAATATCCAACTAAGATATCCTTCTTGGTTATTTTTTTGAAAGAATTTGTAACTTTAGAATAGACTACATACCCTTATTTGGCTATATGACTCTTTTATTTTGTTGATCATCAACATGTCTATTGGTTTGCTCAATGGATCGGTTTGAAAGTTTGGCCACGTGCCATGGCGACGCTGAACCCAAAGAAGGCACCTAGAGATATCCTACAAGACAAATATGTGAAGAAAGGAGGTACTGTTAATAAAAGAAGCTGAGTACATGACGAAAGAATGCTAACACAAGAAATTGTCATTCGACAGCTATAAAGATAATTCATGCAGTTACAACAAATAAAAAGATAGAAGAATACTATTTTCCATCACTTGGAAAACAGAAAGTGATGCCATTCAACAATCAATTTATGTTCCCATGAAACTGCACAATTTTGTCACTTCTTGATATGAGCACAAATAAAAATTTCATCGAGCAACAAGGTGTATAAGTAGGCCTTGGGATATAAATAGGTCAACAAAACATTGACCAACCAACATGTAAAACATAACAAAAGGCACTCTATCGCCAGAAAGTCACCTACAACAAAAAATGAGAAATATTTTAACTGATCCACATGCTCTCTTTTTTTTTTTCTCTAAAACGCAGGAGAGCTGCGCTTCATTATATTAAGAAGAAGGATCCACATGCTCTTACAGAGCCGGATACAAGTTTGTTTGAGACATAACTTGTCTGTAGTGTTCCAATGCAGCATTAACATTAAGTTGATACTCCACAATGTACAGCTTAAGTGAACGATATCGAGAAAACAAATTGAACCTCAAAATTTAAGCCGGCTCTTAAGTTCTAACTCATAGATAAGTTTTGATTACGTACATAAAGGGTACATAACAAGTAGTTATTCGTTTACAGTTTCTTACGGACAACATTTACCCTTTTCTTCAATTTATATATACCGTTCTTTATATATACTTTTGGCACTGGAGTAACTGTATATTTCACTCAGGCATAAAATTCTGCTCATGTTCATAAGATATAGGTACCGAAACTAACAGCTATATCGTCCCTATGATCACATTAAATTAAACCATATGAAAGGAAGATTCCTTTCCCGAGGCAAAAAAAAAAAAAAAGTAGCAGAGGACAAAACAAACAGCACCTGAGCATGACAAACTATGGATAGAATGAACCAAATAATGTATGTAATGGGTATTTTTTGCGTAGGAGAGCATACATCTCCACCGTATGGAAGTGCCAAAGCTGTGTGGGGCAAAGCCACTCCATCCTGCAAATAGAGGGAGATGATGTGTTAATATCTAATTGGAGTTTTCTCGAAAAATGCTTAGTCAAGCGTGTGTCACAATTAGTGACAATCATAAAATAAGGTTATTACCTCAACACAAACTACTTGTGTAACTTGAGCACCAATGTTGACAACACAAGCTGTAGATAAACCATTTCCAAAGGCTGCAGCTAGAGCTTCCTAGTAAAGAAGCAGAGAATAATTAGATCGCAAATTTCATTTTTAGTGAATCAAAGAATAAAAACATTGACCATACCTCTGTAGTATTGACAGCACATACAATCTGAGCACAACAACAAAGGCACTGAGCCAAAAACTTATAGTTCTCTAATCCACCTAGACGAGGTAACACCATATGGACCCAGGTTTAACTTAAAAACTAATGACCATCCTTCAGGTGTAAAGTTGCTCGAGTCAAAATCAGTCCCCTAACATGAACTCATACATCCACAAGGTTCATCAGTACCTTAATTATGGCTACGAGAACATTGAACAAGTGACTAATGTTAATCAAGAGCAGTGGTTTAAAAAAGGCGCCACCTAGGCGCAGCGGTGCTCTCGAGCAACTTCGCTTTCAACTAAGCTTTTATCTAAGCGCTTTGCCCCTATTTCCCCAACAAATATGTGTTTGATATGCATGTTTTCACTATTTTTTCTCTATCTTTTTATATTTATTTGCTAAAAGTACAAACGCCTAGGACCGCCTAGCACCGCTTAAGCGTGAAGCGTCGCCTAGGCACGCTTAGGCGCTAGGCAGTGCTCAACCGCCCGCTTAGTTCCTCCGCTTTTTAAAACACTGATCAAGAGCAATGTCAAGCTATTTTAGTTTCCTAAAGCATAGGTAAATTCCTTTGGCAGTTCATCGAACTTTGACTCTAGCTTAAAGCTCCATAATTCCACTACACTATGTATCTGTGAGCCTCAGGCGTTTGGCAGATTGGCCTAACATCTCAAGCGTAGTTAGTCGCTTACAGAAAGTATGGTCATAAACATATTAGTGAAGTACTTTATCTTAGGACACCAAAATGCATGCAAGCAAAATATGTCCTAACATCCAATTTTCTTAAATGGAGGGAGTCCATGTTTCCATATGAGCCATTAAGCGAACATAACTTTCAGTAGGCCCTGGGTCCACCCAATATGCCAGGAAATGGGGAGATTTCAGCACCATTTGAGTACAATCACATACGATAAAAAAAGGATATCCCTTTTCGTAATGATATCCGATTCAAAAACCAATTGGAGTAACTAGATGCCAATTGAAAGTAAAGAATAAGGATTTCACATATAACAAAAATGCCTGGACATCTGAAGCAACGACAAACCTGATGTACCACTGCTGTGCTAAACCCCAAGTCATTAAGGACAACAGATAGCATCTCTTTTATTTCTGAAATAGATTGAATAAATTAACTTTCTTCATAAAAAATAGATAACCCAATCTGTATTGCGCAACAGACCATATACTTTGCTGTATAACATAGCACGAAAAAAAAGGCAAAGCAAACAGCTGGCAAGAGACATTTGTCATCTGTGCACTTATGAATTATCAATTTGGTTTCCAAAATTAGATGGATATTGGATATAACTGAATATTAGAAAAAGGGATCAGCCAAAACACGGTTTGTCTAATACCCAGTAAAAGATGGGTTTTCAGAAACCAAACCAGGAACCACATAGGATATTCCATCACCATACAGATAAAAGGTGAGCCGAATATCATGTTCACAAATATTGCAAAGCCCGTTAATCAACCTTAGTTTTTCTCGAACACACTAATCAAACCTTTAGTTGAGAGAACAACCACAACATGTCCCTCCATGGTTGATGTCCTTAGCACTGGGAGTTTGACAAGTATGGTCGGGTCGTCTAGGCGCACATGTAACCTAGAAATTTGGGTGCAAGGTGTGCATGTGTTTGCACTTGGGGTGTCCTACCCTAATTCTTCTTCTTTAATACAATGATACACAATTCTTCTGTATCTCCGGGAAGAAAATTTCATGAAAGATCTTATTAGAGAACAATGCGCGTACTCTCCTGCATTTGGCATTCATGTAAGACTGATGTCAAATCAGATGTTGGAAACTCAAGTGTCCAACCTCTTTACGTTCTCCTCTATCTTAAAAATTGGAGGTAGTGGTGATCATCCACATCTGCCATCAACGCAATCCTAACCCTACTCTTCCCTTTTATTTACCCACCACTGCAACTGTAGTATCTATGCAGAGCTTTCAATGCACTTTTACTACTTTCTTTGGTTACTTAGATTCATGACACATCCTAGGCCCCATCTGGGATTTTTGTACTGATCTTGTTTCTTACATGAACATCGTGTGAGCATGTAATTATTAGATTTTTTGTGCCATGGCAGCACAAAGGCACTTGGCTAGTCATCATATAAAAGGTACTTACTTTTGTTCCACCGTCTATTGTTTATGCCCTAAAATAACCCAGTAACCTAGATGTCTAATAAAGCCATAGAACACTGTCACCAGACGAGGCGGTATTCTTTGACATGGCAAAATGTACCTAGTCAAAGACAAACGCAATAAAGTGGTTTGTTCTCTAGAAGATCGAATAAAACTTTGCATTGGTGACATAGCAGATTTGTACAAAGACATACTAATATAAGTTATAAATAGGTAGCATCACCTTTGCACCTCCTACTATTCTATCAGATGGAAGGAAAAGGTACCTCGGCTATCAAAGGTCTCTCCAAGGACAAGAAGTGCAGAATAAAGGCTTCTGTCTCTTGGGTTGATATGCAACTTTTCTGTCAGTATCCAGTTCCAAATGGTGCGTAAATCTTCTAAAACCTACAACACAATATTTGACGAAGAACTTCAGTGAGATGATACACAAACAAGAACAACAGGCATAGCCACATGTGAGATGACCATTTCAGAAGGACTTCATCTCTCAGCTTATCTTTACCCCACCCCTTTTTGAAGCCAGATAACACCATTGGTCTTTTTAATATGCATGATTTCAAAATTCAGCAGTTCTCATTGTCTATTAGCAGCAAATGAATCAATTCAAGAAATTGAAAAGGCTATGAGTAGCAGGTAATTTTAGTTGTGAATTCTGAACCCAAATTTCCATTTTACGGTATTATCCTTTTTTAAAGGGAAACGGTAAAGAAGATGCCATTGTATTCCAATTAGAATAAATTAGTACCCAACATTTTTTAGTTCAGACCATGCAAGATGTAAAGATAGATATCTGCTGCGACTTGTCCTCGTAATTTTTTCAGATGAGGATAAAACTTATGTCAAAGCGTTATTTCATGTTTGTTTCAACAAAGTTTAACTGGAAGAAATGATTAAAGGGGCAATTTGTTCTATAATGGTTGCTTTTAAAGCCAAATCACTCATCCCTCGCAAAAAAAAAAAAGAAGCCAAATCACTCATACTCAGCTATTATAGATCGAAGAGAAACTGCAATGAACTGGAACACTTAAAGACAGGCGTTTCTGCTAAGAATGTACTAAGAGAAGCATTATTACATTCATGTCACCCTTTAAGACAATAAACATGTGATAATCTGGTTTCCTACCTGATGCAACGAATAGTTATGAGAAACATTGAAATGGCCTCTCCTGATTGGGCGACTCAGACAGTATGACTCAGAAGGAGGGATTCTCAAAGCATCCTCTCCAACTATCATCTCCTTATACTTGTTTTCTTCAAAGCCATGCTCATTACCATCACCAGATGTGCTTGGAAGAGTATCTTCGTCAGAATTCTTGTCCACTGACCGATCTGGCCAATTTGAAGAGTTCAGTAAAATAATTATATGAAAGGAATGTTTCTATGCACAATTTACTCTCATCAACAACAAGAATTGAACATAGGCTTCATTCAATTCTGATTCAGGTTTCCAACCGATGATGGTCTTAAGCCTCCATAAATCGTGATAGGTGGGAGAGGTTCTAATAGGAGTTATTTGCTCCAAGCTAATTGTTTCCAAGTTGGTTCTTAGTTGGGTTTTATTAATAAGTTATTTTCGGAATGTGGAAGTGGTCAGTGTGAGAGGACTGTATAGATAGATTTCACAACTCACCACCATATATCTACAGAGTATGCGCAATGCAAAGATATGTCAGTTACACTTGAATTAGAAGATTAACTAGCAGTATACCTGTGCGTTGTGACGGCTCGCTAATTTAAGTAAAGGACATTCGATTCTAGTTAAATGAAAATTAGATTTGCTCTGCAAGATGTGTATTTTTTTCCCTTCTTATAGATTACTCAAAATTTTGGATAGTAAGGGACCCATTAAAATTTTCTTCTTGTTGAAGCTCAACATTCCAGTTGTTTGTGAGTGGCAATACAGGTAAATAATGCAAAGAGTAGTGGTAAATTTGGTGATAGACCATCCACCAACACAAGCCACCAACTGACATTTTTAAGCATGGTGAAGATAGAAATTAGAACAGGGATAGAAGCTTCATCTCTCAATCCTTATAGTTGACCCCGAATGCATGCTCTTACTATTTTTTTAATAGAGGAAGAATCTCCACACTGATTTAGATTGAGTGTGACAGAATTTTCCCTGATTATGGATGAGTCAACAACACCCCAACCCTATCACCCTTAATTTGCCAAGTTGCCCACCAAAGAAAGAAGCAGAATGTCTGATTTCACGCCAGTCCTCTTTATCAATGTCAAGTGAGGCCACTTTTCCTAGGTACAGCTCTGTCCAAATTTTTCAAATTCACTGAAGGGGAGCCCTGGCGCAGCAGTAAAGCTGTTGCCTTGTGACCATGAGGCCATGGGTTCAAGTCCTGGAAACAGCCTCTTGCAGAAATGCAGGGAAAGGCTGCGTACAAAAGACCCAAATTGGTCAGACCCTTCCCCGGACCCTGCGCAAGCGAGAGCTACGTGCACCGGGCTGCCCTTTTACTGGTTCAAATTCACTACCATCCACATCATACATAATAGGGAAACATAATTTCTCTGGAACTTCAAAGCTAGCTGTCTCTGGCAAAACAGTAACAATGTAATTTCCCTACAGATCCATCCCCATCTAGGACCAACACGAAGATACTTCTAACAGGAAATAGCCGATGCAAAACAGTAATAATGTAATTTTTGCCTTCCTTCACCAAATGGTTTCAGACAGTTGCGAAACTTGTTTGCGTTTGGTTTACAAGTGTGGCTTCCGATGCACTTCAGCCAACCATAAACATAAGTCACACAGATCGCCACTACCAGGCAGGTTTTTTACACTAAAGCTTACCAAACAAACAGTGTTGTAGAGCTTCCAAAAAAAAAAAAAAACTACACAAGGCAGTACCTAAGCATAAAGTATAAGCATTTTACATCTTTTAACAACCAGCTACTCTGAAGTCCAATGAATAGTGAAAATGATAAGAAAGTACCAATTGAGGTGGATGACTTGACATTTTTCTCTGTCACATCTGTCCAAGTGAATCTATTATTATCTTCTCTGCTTTGCTGTGAGGAAAACCCATCAACACGTCCCATCTGAAGAGGTCAACAGAAAATC
This sequence comes from Eragrostis curvula, assembly GCA_007726485.1. Classification (NCBI taxonomy): domain Eukaryota; kingdom Viridiplantae; phylum Streptophyta; class Magnoliopsida; order Poales; family Poaceae; genus Eragrostis; species Eragrostis curvula. Next base: position 92,258 of record RWGY01001117.1, on the reverse strand, counting down.
AGTGCATACAGACTACGCTGGAACCTTAAGCAAAAGAAAACTGAATATGGCGATGCCAAACAATCTAATAGATATGCATTGCAAGCATCAAATAGCCTTAAAATTTTGAATCTTCATTCTAAGATTAGAATTAACAGCAATTTTCAAACTCGTAGATTGAGAACTAATAAGTATGCACTCTTGGAATAACTGTATTTCTTCTATGACAACGGTTATCGGAAATTCAGCACACCATGCTTCAATGACGGTTAGCAGCATGTAAGTGGTTAAGATTGTCAAGATGAAACACCAATTTTTCTCTTGCTGATATGGGAATACGATGAATTTTTTTCGGTGATGTGGTCAATAATAATAAAGTGGCCAGCCACAGCTAAATACTAAATTGGCCACATCGGCGAACATCTCTAGAGAATGGTGGTACAGGACTGGGAAAAGATTCGCTGACTGTTACCAACAAGAACTAGATCCTTGGGTTAACCTCTGGGCACCACTCATATTTTTTACCCGACAAATTATCTTTGACAAATTTAATTATAAATGGGTTCTCAGTCTACTCTACCGTAAAATATTAACTCATAGCTCAATGGTTGAGTTTCTGCATCTATTCCGAGAGGTCCTGGGTTCAAGTCCTTTCAAAAGCATTTTATTTTTCAAAAATTGAGTCATGATAGCTGACCCCACGCTTGAATTGGGAAAAAATAAACCATGCATATCAAGGTTTGAAGTCCAGACCATGGTGACAAGGTTACTCCAGTACACCAGCAACATGTGGTACTGCACCGTACTTTAGTTCTTTTTTGTTTTGGCGGGACCGGACAATAGTTACTTATAGCACATAACAGAGAATTTGAATTTCAAACCTGTCTGAAAAGCTCACTCGAAAATTCGAGAGAAAATTTGAGGAATCTAGTCATCAGATTGACCAGTGACCTCAGAGAAATTTTGCTGACAGGCGATCAGCAGAAGGCTGACTGCAAAGCAGCAGTGAAAAGCTAGCAGCAACATCTAGGATTCCACCATGACCGTCTGGTGCAAATGCGGAACTTAATGTTGGACTTTAAAAAAAAAAGTTCAGACAACACGAGAGAAAAGGGAGAAAAGAGTTCAGAGACAGATGAATGGTTAACTGGATCCCTTGTAGATCACTGAAATTGAATGGTTAAGGGTAGTGGTCCTAACTGGCAGGTGACATCTAAGGTGGTCTGATGCCTTGATGTGTGGGCCATACTTACCACTCAGAGTGTGGTATGGCCATATGGGCATTTGGGGCAATAACACAAATATAGGCATGGTAAATTGCAATCCAAAATTGGGAAAATGACATGGAAGAAATAGGCACGGTTATTCAATTGCAGATAGTGCACAAATTTCATCCTTATAAATACACTAGCTTAATGTACAAGCCCCACTTCATAACTAGGTATTGTTTAGCTTATAGGCAACAAGTGCAATGTTCCTTCCTAGATCTTTTTTTACCTCTTCAGTGAAAATAAAATGTCTAAGCAATATGAAAATCTCACAACAGGGTAATGGCTGTCGAATTATTATTGAAATGCCACGTTTCCGAAATGAAAATGTGCAGCCTTTAGCAGCCGAGAAAATGGCTACTGCATCCTAGTAATTTCTCTGTGAAGTTCCCTTTTCAGTGCCTATATATAATTTTGACAACTCCACGAGACGTATGACAATGATTGTTCATAGGCAATCAAACATTGATAAAACGAAATAGGTTCTGTGATTCTGGACTTTGATGGTCAATAAAGGACTTCTAGGAGGCAAACCCAACGTGCTGGTGCTATGTACTTCTTAGTGCCAAAGTTAAGGACTTCAGAAGCTAGGAAAGGGCGCATGGGCCATATGGTCATACTGCACAATACCTTTGGAGGAAATGGTTGGTTCGCTGAAGGCATTTCTTCATCCAAAAATGGGATTTTCATTAGTGCCGCAATCTGTAAGAGTAACAACTCATTATGTACCCCGAAAAGAAAAAAACTCATTAGCTACAGTAGTACAAAAAGGAAAATGGTGGGATTTGTTCTCTTACAATATCATATGCCCTCTCACGCTCTGCATTCATTGAAGGAGTAGCATGACAGTTGAGCATCTGCAAACAAGCATAGTTCTGGTTCAGTAAAGATACATCTAATTGCAATATAAGCATACAACTAACACTACAGGATAGCCTCTCCTTATTTTGCATCACCTGATCACGCACAGAGAACCTTGGTTCTTCATCCTGCTGTGGATTGATGCGGCGGGCAATGCAGTGTGGTATATTGAATGGCACATCCTGACTAGCGAACCCCATGCGCACATTAGCAGATCCTACAAAATATGTGCACTAGCTTAAATGACCATCACCCATGAACTGCATCATGTAGGAAAAACAATTTTACTTGCTAGATATTTCTTTCAGTTGTTTTTAGAACCACAACAGTATCGATTAGGAAAGGGTGAGTTACAGATCAAGAAATGTAATTCTATTACACCTACTTAATTCAACGTCAGGCTTTTTAGTTCAACCTGGCAAGGGAAAACATGATAAAATTCTCATTCAATCAAATCACCAAAATTAACTAGCTGTACACAATTTGCCACCACAATGGGGTCGAAAGGCCATGAATCTACAATAAAGAAGGAAACTGCGGAGAGGAAAAAAAAATGGCCGAGAAGAGTAGGTGAGATTATCAGGTACGAGCGCTAGGGTTTCCGCAGGAGGGCACCTGGGTTGATGACGACGAGGTTGGAGCCACGCTCGGCCATGAGCTGCGACGGCACCACCGTCTTGAGGTAGTCCTGTGGCAGCGGCAAGGAACCAAATGTAAGTCGCTAGGGTTTCTCTGAGGTCTATGGTGGCAGGATGAACACGCCCGATTCGCCCGCTTGGTGAAGGAGGCGGAGGGGAAAGAACAAGTGGAGCTTACCATCACGCCGGTGGTGGCGTGCGCACCGGAGCGGGTCGAGGCGGAGCGCCGGAGTTGGAGGCGGAGCCTAGCTCGTCTTGCAGCAGGTGCGCACCGGGTTGGAGTCTTGGAGAAGCTTGGCGGCCTCGCTCCGATCTAAACGGCTCTACGAGAAGAGAAAAGCGGCCGCTGGGTGAAACAAATCGCATTCTCCGATGTCATTCGATAAATTTGCTGTAAATTCGACAAGAAAATATATTCAGAACTAAGTCCACCATGGCGACGTCTTGACCAAAGCAAAGTAAGTAATTCTTCAAAAAAAACTATTTTTATGATTTTTCCCTTTTTTTCTATCTAATTGGCGTTACGTGACATAAAGTTGTATTGGTATTTCATTTATTGTGAATTTATCCAAACTAAATTCAAATTTTTGATGGGGACCAATTGACAGGCAAATTGACTTCGCTCAATTAAATTTTGTAGTACCAAATATTAGTGTCGAGATGAACAAAAAAAAAATATTCTTAATTGATTCTTTCATGGGTCCATCTTGATAACTCCATCTTCAGTGGATCTACAAGTAGCATGGGGTTTTTGTTTTAGAAGGGTGCCTCTTTAATCCATTGTGATATGGCTTACCCTTAAGGCGATTGCTTACCCTTAAGGCGTGTAGTGTGATGGTGAAAAGTTGAACTATTTTATCATTAGCATGTGGTTATCTGTTTGAACCCTACGGTACATACACAATTAATATTTTTATCTAATTAGCTTCTAAACATTTACATGACATAACATGTATAATTTTTGCTAGACTCAAAACATCTAAATAGTGACTAGGTATAATTTTTAGTAAAGTTGTATTAGTATTTCTTTATTGTAATTCGCCCAAACTAAATTCAAATCTTTATGTGGACCAACAAAGGCAAACTGACTTTGCTCCATTGATTTTTGTAGCAATGAATATTAGTATCCAGATAAATAAAAAAGAGGCATATTCTTAGGGCATCTTTGGTAGGGCTGTGGTTGTACTGGCTTCGGCTTCGGCTTCGGCTATGGCTTTTTTGAAAAAAGATTGTGTTTGTTATGTCTTCGGGTGTGCTGACAAAACCATTTCTTTTGCAGCTTGTACTTATTTTTAGAGACAAATATGTAAAAAAGAGGTCGCTAGAGAAGTCATTAAAAAAGCCTTATCAAAGAGGCCCTTCAATGGTATTTGTCACGAGTTCATCTTTGGTGATTCCACCTTCACCGGATTTAACTAGTATGGGTTGATTCAAAAAGTAAAAAGTCTAAATTACTCTCCTCAAGTATAATCAAAGTCTACATAGTCCATTGTGATATGGTTTACTCCTAAAGCATGTGGTAGTGAAAAGTGAACTATTTTATCATTAGCACGTAGACAATTAATATTATCACAGAAATTCTTGGTAAGTTAACCTATATTAAGCAAGATTTTGGTTCACCCAATCCCATACATGGTTACAACACCCGACTCCCTCCCTCCTCTTATACAGTTTTTGTACGGTGGTCTTTTGAAGTTTTTTTTTCTTGGGGATATGTACATCCATGTCAGTCCGGACGTACCTGCCTCGGCGTTCGATTTCAACCCTGATCCGATCAGCTTGCTTCGGCTTCAGCGGCAGCCATTTCAACCCTGCTAGTGCAGCCATAGCTGCAGCAACAGCGAGCCAGCACCTAGCTCTTCCAATCGGCAATCATACCCCATATAAGAGCTTTAGTAGGACATGATTTGCATACCCTACTAGTTTGTAAACTTTGACTGCCAGCATTCTAGAATGATTTTGAGATCCAAGGTAATATTTAGAGCACCCCCAACAGATGATATATAATGAGGTGGTGTTTTAAAATATGATAATATAGAGCACCAACCCTCTCCAACAGATGCTGTAAAAAGAGATGGTGCTTAAAAAATTTTATAGCATGCTCCATATGGCTCACCTCGTGCTGCAAATATACAACACCAAACATGGTGCGGTATCCCCGTGCTGTAAAAGCAACGACCGTGGCGGGAGCCAACGGCCACGCTCTGCACCTCCCTTCTGCCGCTCGCTCCACGCCGGACCGCCGTCCCCACGCCGCGCCGTTGCCGGAGAAGACGGCCTCGGCCGCCGGCGCATGGTCTCGACGCCCTGCAACCCACACACGCCGCTTCCCCGGTCCGCTAGCCCCCGTCCCCGCCTGTACGTCGTGCGCCGCCCTTCCACCACCGTACGCCGCTTGCCCCCGCCTCCGCGAGCCCGTCCACCCTCGTTCCCTCTGCCGGCGTCCCTCCGGCCTCCCCAATGCCTGGCGCTCCTCCCGCCGCGGTTGTTGTCGTGCCCTGACGTCCTCTCCCGCTCCGCCATGGATATCGCGCGTCGCATGGACGCCGCACGTCGTGCTATGGCGCGACAGCCACACGCCACGCCTCGTCAACCCAACGCGCCTTGTCGCCCCGCCACTGCGACGCCGCGCGTCGCCACTCTGGCGCAACGACAACGCGCGCCTCGTCGCCCCGCCACCGATGCCGCGCCTCGTCGCCCCTGTCACCGCGACGCCGCATGCCTCATCACCGCGCCTCGTTGCCCCTGTCGACGCCGCATGCCTCATCACCCCGTCACCGCACGCCTCGTCGCCCTGTGACCGCGACGCCGCGCCAGAGGCCAGGCACGGCGCACAGCAAGGCACGCCGACGGCCTTCTCCCTCCTCACCCTCCTTTGCAAGAGGCAACAGCTCCTCCGCGGTGAATGAGCTCGAGGTGCTCGACGAAATGTCTCAAAGCATTGTAAGCAATTATACAGCACCGTTTTGAAGCAACAACACCGTTAAGCATATGTTGGAACACAGAACATAGGATCTCACTTGACAAAAGTGGTGCTGTATAATCTAAACCCTTAAAGAACCAGTTAGGAAAAAAAATAATTTTACCCTGCCGTCCTATCGACCCTGCCATCTGAACTGTCCTGCCATTTTATGAGCCCAATATCTAACGCACCGAATCGTTCCGGGCATCCCGAGCGTCACGCCCCACCTCCTCTCCCTTCCTCTAATCTAAACCCTTAAAGAACCAGTTAGGAAAAAAAACAATTTTACCCTGCCATCCTATCTACCCTGCCATCTGAACCGTCCTGCCATTTTATGAGCCCAATATCCAACGCACCGAATCGTTCCGGGTATCCCGAGTCACGCCCCACCTCCTCTCCCTTCCCCTTTACGTTGAAAAAATCCTCAATTGTTGCGTTACACGTGACGCTAAAAGTTAATTTTTTTTTCACCGGCGACGCCACCCCCCTACCCCACACTATAGAATGATTTTGTGGCCTACCGTACTCGCCCGCAGCATCCCGCAAATCACGCCTGCCTTTCCTTCTCTTCTTCCTCTCTATCTATTCCTCGATCCCGATTTCCATCACCACCCCGTAGACCATCTCGTCCCTCCCGAGCGGCGTGACCTGCCGTATTCCTCTTGGCGCAGCGGTGGCGGGGCGAGGCGGCGGCGGGGCAAGGTCGCTGCGCGGCGGTAGCGGGACGAGGTCGCGGCGGCGGCGGCGGGGCGAGGTACAGGAGGACGAATCGTCGCCAGGATGGCAGGATCTGCCCAGTGGTACAGGAGGAGGCCCCTTCCAGGTCGCCGCTCGCATCGTCTCCGATGCCGGCTCCTCCGCCGTCGTCTCCCTCATCCCCTCCACGAGGACACCACACCTGGTTCCTCACCTCTTGGTCGCTCCGTAGCTATATCAATTCGACAAACGACCCTCAAGAACCTGGCCTGCAGCCTCTATTGGCAGAGCAGGGCTACCATTGTGCTGCTGATCTCAAGGACGATACATTGGTATGTTTCTTTATCTCAATTAATCTTACGGCGCCATAAAATTAATCGGTCCTAATTTTATTGTATTGAGATGCTACTTCAATTAACTTTTTCCTTTTTGTGTATGGGACGCACCCAGTATTTATCAATTTGTTAAGCTTTGGTAGAAACTTGTTTAGTTCTGTTGATGTTCACTACTACAGATTGGAAAATAAATTAAAAACCAGTACAGACCAATGTAACGTTAGGGAAGATGCATTGCCCTATTTGGTACTTGGATGTGATCCTTGCTACAGGTTGGGGTCCTGCACTATGGCTAACTTCGCCTCAAGATTTAGCATACAGCGGTCCGATACAAATCTATGGATTTTTTAAATATTTCTGTTTCACAGGTCTAGATGAACTGTACATGTTTTTTCTTTCAATGGTTTCTTTTTTCCATATAGAATCAGATGTTGATGCGTCATTCTTTATGAAATTGCGCCTGGTTCTTTTTTTTTTTTTCAACATGAATCTTCTATAACATGTCCTGATCCCATGGACTGCTCAGTTCATGCCTGTATCAGTTATGCTTGTGGTGGAGGCAGGGTTCGCTATGGTTTCTGGACATGTGAGACATAGAAAGAAAAATGAAATCCTGTGCAGATGTTTAGTATGATGGACAGTGCTTGTTTGTTTTGCCTCGAGCTTTCTACTGTTTGGAATGCATCCATATGAATGTTTTTGGTTGCTTCTCAAGCAATGTTGTACCCTGACCGTACAGAAGATTGAAGTTAGGCATGTTATAATAACTAACAAACACCTCGCTTTATGGTGTGTAGTGAAATAAACATCTAAACATGAAATTTATACAAATGCCTGGCTTTATGGTGTCCCCTTTCAGCATGGTGCTGGAGCTTGGTCATTTCACTGGTTCTCTACGCTTGGTGGCATGGTGCTGCAGCTTGGTCAGTACTGGAGGAGATAGCTGATTCTAAGATTTTCCTTGAAATGTTTTTTCTTTCAATTCTGCTCTCTTTATTTTTTCAGTGCCACACTGCATACTTTTGGCTTTCTTACCCCTACTCACGAGTTGTAGTTGCTGCGAGTAACAACTAGATTTATTGTTTATGGGACTAATAATAGAAAGCTGATGTGAAACTCTTTTTTCTGTACAGCCTTGCTTTCGTAAGCCTATGATACTGAAACTTGCTAGATTATTTATCTTATGATAATTATAGTCCTGTCTGTTGGGTGTTTCTTATAGTACTGTTTTTCTTGATGATATATAAAGTTGCCAGAGCCGGTGTCCAGATTCTACTTCGTTGTTGACGCCGTGGCCGTCTTGCTCATCTTGCGATATGATAACAGTTCAAGTTAGCAATGCTAACCTTCTCTGCCATCGGTGAATTTAAAACCTCTTAATGGTGTACCCTGCACATGTTCATTTCATTAGCTTGCATTTTATTTCCCTGAAATTTTCACTGTTATGGCTTTGTCTTATTAGCTAGAACTACGACTGACCATTAATAACAATGCAGAATTTATACAACGCTTACTACTGTAATTTAATCTTGCACCGTTTTCCTACTGCGGTCAGTGAAAGATTTAACACGACGTTTTCGTAGCAAACAAGTTCATATCATTTTCCCCTAACTAGATATGCATGTACATTTTTTAGCGAATTCAGTTGTTACAGGTATTTTCCAGCATGAATTGAAGTTTTAACTGTGTCCTCTATTATCGCAGCTATGTATTTCCTAATTGATCTACTTATCCTATGTTCTGATTTGTTTCTTTTCTGTTGTTTTCAGGTTTGCTCCAGGTGATTAAGGTGTGGGGCATGTGGGGACTCCTGATCCGGATAATGCAGAGCCATGGGATTGTTCATGGTTATGATTGATTGCAAGGGCGCATGTCAGAACAGCACGACGATCATATGTTTGTATTGGTTTTCATGACAGTATTGAAAATAATTAAAGCAAGGTGCAAGGTAACTAGGAGACTACCTATCCTAGAATTTTACTAAGATAACGCTTTCTGTAATACTATCATCATCAGTATATATCACTGATGAATCCTAGATGAATAGCATCTGTGATTTGTCCATGGAAAATGCTACTCGAGAACAGTTTTCTACAATTTGATATGTAGGGTGGTCATCTAGCATATTTTCTGGGTGAACTTTTGCTTGTTGCATTGTAGTTTGGTCGACACAAATAGCATTCAGGTTGTTGAAGTCGCATACTTGGATTCTAATTTTCCCATACAGTTGAGGCCAGCTAACCGTATGGTCTGTTCAGTTTCTTTTATAGGTAAGTTTGATTGCAAAACCAAGATTTTCCTCATCTTTTCGTGTCTTTGTTTCTCAAGTTTCTGAAGTTAAATTAAAACCTATAATACTTGTGATGTGTATCCACTCTCCAGGCAGAGAGAAAAAAATAGGTTGTAATTTCTGAAGTCTAAAGGATTTATTTATGAGCTATGATTGATTTTGTTTCACCATGTATAGCTAACAATTTGCACTTCTTTTAGCCTGGCTACATCTATGGTGTTCCCTTTAATTGATGCATAAACTTCGAAGATTTGTTCTGCATCTTGAAACTTCAATTATTGTCATCTTTCTTGGCAGGCTGCTTCATCTGCAGAAGAAAGAGCTGGGGTGGGAATGATAAGTTGGCCAGGATGGAGATTCAGTAGGCTGCAGCGAAGGAGCCGGCTGGAGTGGCCACGCATATCCTGATGCCAGCCATGTTTCGATGATTTTTAGATCATTGATGCAATACACATATGCTGCCCTGTGGTAAGTGTTTTAACTGCTAGCACCTTTCATGTATTGAGGAAAACACATGCCATATTATTGACAATGCATCGACGATATATTTGGAAGGTATTTAGTTATAGAGTAAAAGTTAGGCCATTTATAGTCTGGTAATGTAACATATATTTTAGCCAGTTTCATCCATTGATGTTCTAGAATTTTAACATGTGGGCAGTGCGTTTGATAAATGGCTGTCTATGTGATAATACTATCATTTTCCTATAATCTGTCGGATATTCAGTTCAAGAAGTTTAAAAAAATAGCCTCTCACCGCCGCGCCCCACCAGTGGAACTCACCATGAGGAGGTAGCAAGGATTATGAACTCTAAGATATTGATCTGGGCAGACAAACTTGAACCTCTTGCTGTGGTTTGTGTGTGCAATGGAAGGAGTTAAGTTTGTGACCTGAGTTAACTATATCTCACATTCTTTCAGTAGTTGCCAAATGATTTTAGCAACAGATTGATTTTTCACCTGTTTTCTTACCATAGCAATGAAATTCACTACGGTGTGTTGAAATAATGTGTAAAAACTCTGAACAACAGGGCCAAAATGCTACCTCGTAATTCATCGATTGGTGTACAAGTTGCAGCTAATGTGTTGCTTTGCTCACAAAAGTTTTTGCTCTTTGAAACTAATTGATTGCTGTGTATCGTTATTTTCTTGGTTGGTGGCTAAAGAAAAAGCATGTTGCTAGCAACAACTGCATGTGATGTCAAGGATATGTATTGGGGAGCAAACTAACTAGAAAATTGAGAGTGCGATTGGAGACCGAGCTAATGTGGACTTTACTGTGCGTTTGGTTGGTTTTACTGTTGCTCATTTTATTTTCTGTTTCCATTTTTTTCCTATCAAGGTCAATATTGTGAGCCAGGCTGTAATTATTTTATGTTTATGTAATGATGTTATAGCCATTTCTATGGTTATATTCATATGTGATAATGTTGTTAAAATGCTATATGTAAATTCATTACAAAATTGGGTGCTGGTGATAAAATTACTAGAGGTTTTGATGTTAATATCTTCTCACGGTTGACTGGATACGAGCTGTGCAAATGATTTAGTACATTTTAACGTCTTCTCACAGGGTTGACTGGACGAATCCTTTTTAGAGTTTATTGTTGTACAACTTACTTTGTGATTCAAATTATTTTAATAATGTATTGGCTCGTTCGTTGAATTCATATTAATGCCAAATATTATTCTGTAAAAAATGATATGATTGTGGCTGGTGAAACTTTCGGGTGGTCATACAAAATTATTCAATGTAAAGTTGTCCATAGTCCTAATGGTCTTGCCAAGCAATGTAATTTTTAAATCACGTGTGGCGCACATGCACTGGTGAAGTGTGTTTTTTTTTATGATACGTACACGGTACATCTTTTTTTTGATAAAATCTTGCCAAGTGATGTTATTTGTTCGAACACGTGCGTGACGCACATGCATTTTTACTAATTGATTTTAGAGCACCACTTTTAGAGCATCTATTAGGGTTGCTCTTAGTCGGTAGGCCCTAGAAGAAAGCGTTCTATTATCTTTCCTTTTTCTCCATCCGCTTACTGTATGCAGTGGAGTCAGATATTATATGCGGAAGCAACTGTTAGAGCACACCCGAGAAATCTTACAAAAACACTTCACAAACGCAGGACAGAAGTGGAGTAGCAAATCCAGCGTCAGATTAACCTTATCCAGGGCATAAGTAGGAGCATAGTCTGAAGCCCATACATACAAACGCGTAAGGGCATGCACACACCGAAAAGAGACTGAATCTTTCAACCTTCCATTGACATAAGCAGTTCCTGTAGCAAAATGGATCATCACGCAGAAACACAACACCAATGTATGGAAAATAAAATCGTGCGAGATTTCCTACGTTCTAAGTTGTGCAAGTCCCCCATTCACAATTCTACCAGCACCTCAAGAGCAAAAGTGGAACATCTACTGTTCTATATTATGCAAACATACGGAGCATTATTGCCACCCCTTCTACAACTGATGACTTCAGTTTGTCTTGGTCTTAGTTGTCCTTCCCTTGGAGCGCCTTCTTGGAATAGAGTTTTTCATTCCCAGGAAGAAAAGCAGTGCGCCGATAAATGCCAAGTTCTGAAAGGAGAACAAAGAAAGGTCATGTAACACTTCTAGTTTAAAATTAAAGCTCTATTAGTAAGGTAGCGTATAGCAAGTCCACAAACCTGAGAGAACTTGAAAAAAAGATGGACAAATTGTGTTGACTCCATTTCGTAGTTGTAGAAGTCATACACAATAGGGGTTATAAACGCCAAGTAAATAAGCTGCACAGATGAGCAATTTTAAAGTTTTGCAATGCAACAAATGAATAATACTAGAAAAGCTGTAGATCGAAGAATACACATACATGATAATTTTACAATAAGAATGAAAGCATATCTACTGATTTATATGCTATACAGAAATTTGAATAAACAAATATATTTAACAGGGATTCTTGATCTAAAGAAGAAATGACAGGAGAATTATATAATATAAAGGTTTCATTAGAGTTGACAGCTTGTCACACCCCATCTAAATCCAAAACATAGGGACTTGTTGAGTGGCTCGACTACTGTTACAATATGTCGCCAATCTATGCAGTAAATCATGAACATTTTGTTTGAGCCTACCATTTCCAGATGCTAACACTGTTGCGGGTACGGGGATTGGCTAGCTACGACTGCTCAATGGAATGGTGATGCTTGGCAGCCAAAGCGTGGGTGGAAGAACAGAACCACCATAAAAGACTCAACTCTGATCGATTGACTTCGTTCATCGACACGCCTCTCCCTATATACAAAAGGCCTTGTAACAAACCAGCTAACATATTGGACAAATGAAATCTTTAGCCTAAAACTCGACTTTATCCAACTGAAACTGAACCGAAAGCTAATGGCAAGCAAAGGTTTCGGGCCTATGCCATCTCACTATACTTGTTGCACCGACCATAAGATCTGCCCCACATAATAAAAACCTTTTTAAATCAGGATCCTGCAAAACCTAATGCACAGCTCCGCATCCTAAATGTTAAAACACCAATGATACTAAAAGTATCAGTAATACAGATACTTCAAAGTTATCACTATGATTTACTGGAAGCTAAAACCTTCGAGATGACCCAGTGCAAAGATCTTAACGATGGTACTCGCTTATTCTGTTATACATGACAGTATCATCGTATGCCCCTCTGCAAGCCTCTTTCCTTGCAAATACCTCTATAAGCCCCACAGCTTATAAGCATGGTGTCAGCTGACAAAAATACTCAGTTGCCGGTTCTCACCAGTAGAAGTGCTCCAAATGAACTGCTGAGGATGAACAGAAGACCACCAAAGCCTTTAAGAAACATGGTGGCCGCAATGACAGTTTTTATCTGCAAACAAATGGAACAAGTATCAAAATAGGGAATAGTGGATTCTGAAAGAAGAAAGTAGAATGTGGCGATTAAATCAAAACAAAATTCCTACATCAACATGCGGCAGCCCCAATCCTGTATTCTTGGAAACTTGCTTAACAAAGAGATTGAACTTTGGCTTCAAGGCCTTTGCTGCTGGTCCACCATCATTTCCAAATTCAATGAACCTGCATGTGTGAATGAAAACTTTACAGATCATAATATTTTTTGCAACAAAAGAACAGATAATTTAGTAACATTCAAAAGAGAATTCTAAAATATCCCGGGGTTGCAGAGGACAAATCTAAAACACTGCAAACACTTGGTTCAATACAAGGTGACAGATGTTTTGGCCAGAAATACATCACTACTTAAAGTTTTTGTCACTAAAGGTAAAGCTAATATGTGACAAATCTAGACATATTAAGTTAGGCAACGTATCCTATGAGAACCAGGTTCGTGTGAGAACTATGAGAACTTCTATCTAGGCCGCATGATTTTGATCCAATGGGATGCATGAATTCAGGTGGGAGGGGGAATTTGCAAAAGTGGGCGTTGATTTTGCAAATCTCCCCTCCCACCTCTCCCTATGCTCCCCCCTTGGATCAAGATCATGCGGTCCAGATTGGAGTTCTCATAGTTCTCACTCGAACCTGGTTCTCATAGGATACGTTGCCATTAAGTTACTCTAGATGCATAACACTTTAATCTAGAGATTAAAACCATGCAACTAAAGTGAATGTTTTTTTATTAGACACGCTGAAATGAAAAGATTACTCCTGTAACCAAGAAGTTGAAATGTGTGACCCAACTAAATTCATAGGCTAAAACAATTAGTGTCACAGAACTATAACTATTCCAAGTGACTGTTTCAAAACTGAACCAATGTTCTTACACAGCCTTCCTCTGACTGCAATTGACTTACAGCAATTCATATCATTTCTGCACCTATATGTTGCCGGTATTCACAATACCACATGAGCTGTAGGAATGGATGTCGCTTGAAGGTGTCATGCACTGATGGCAGCACAAACTCTCACAGCAACAGTCCTACGGGGAGGATTGGGCTCAATTTGCCAACAGCAGGCTGCTTGCACACTGCGCCACCAGATGCCCAGCCAATTTGCACGCATTGCTCAAGTGTGGCGTGCACAACACGATAAACAACACAGGCAACACAACACGCGACAGTGAGGTGTACATGAGAAAGAATGGATCAGATGGGGTGGTATCAGGGAGAACTCAAGCACGTATAGTGAACTGTCAGCACACCAGTTAATTCTGGACAAATCTTAAGCCTACATCCACCGTATACGTAATTGAAAAGGCACGCGGCATCTGATCCGATTCGATCCATTCCTTCTTCCCTCCCTCTCTCTCTCTCTCCCCCCCTTGTACTTGCACGATCCACAGCCAGTTCGAACCAATCGTGCCTACACGCCGATCTAGCGCAGCAAGATTCAAGAACGTCCGGGCCGGATCTCACCACACCGCAGCGCTAAACTTTCGATCCAACCAGCTAGAACGCGAATCAGCAGGACCAGATCGGAAAGGAAGGAACGCAGAACCCGCCGCCGGCCAAAGAAATGGTTGAAAAGATTGAAGCATGAACCGAAACGGGTGACGGGGATCTGAGGGAAGAAGAGGAAGGGGCGCGTACTCTTGGTAGGCGGAGAGGAGGAAGAGGGAGGCGAAGAGCACCCGCCCGACGAACGAGATGAACCCCATCGCTGCCGCCTCGCCTTGCCTCTCTCCCCCTCCCTCGACGATGGCAAGTGGGCGACGAGTACTGGAAGGCAGGCACCCGAGGAGGCGAGGGGGGGAGACCGGGGAGGAGGATGGGTCTGTGTTTTTGTCCGGATGGTGAGGTGGCCGGTCTGGTTGATTCGACTCAGTCAGCCTTCGGTTGGCTCCGGGCGAAGGTAGACGAGTGCTCTAATTTCTCTTTTTATTATTATTATTTTTCTTATATGGTCACATAAAAGGAGCGAGATGTCTTCTCCCTATAAGCACGGATCATAGAGCAAGACCTAATTAATCACCATGATAACATCAAGCTTTAAGCATAACAATAAGCATACATGCAAATAAGGAGAAACTCGATGCGTGCTATAGGATCTTACCATAGGCTGCCAAATATATTCTCAAAATTAAGAAGCTCGATGTAAGATAAATGATATGCATCACTACTTTGGTGGCCTACCTCAGCGGAGCAACATTGTCCTAATGCCTCTAAACTCGGTTGTATGTTTGTGTCTTTCTTCACAGCAGGAGAGTGCTAACTATTTTTATGGGTACAAAGAAGTCATATGTCCCATATAAGACACAAAGTCGGTTAAGCACCGATTGGATGAGTCTTGAAACCAACTGGCATGATCTAGATCGTGGATCAATCTCTTTTAATGTAGCTTATGTAACATTTTCAATGTTTTCTATGTGTGCCTTGGCTCCAGAGTTCCCCGTGAAGAGTAATTCTTAGAAGGCTTTGGATCTTGGAATCCGAATTGAAGTCTTCTTGTTGAATTGGATCTTTCCTTAATCATGATGTGTAAATTATTTAGGAATTTTTTTATGTCTGTTGCCATAATGTTTGACAAAGTCACTACCGGGATGATCGACGCTTGGCTCTGTTACGCATCTTTTGGCCCAATATTGCTTCTTCGAAGCCTTGGTCTATTAGGTCATCGTTTACTTGATTCTATAACATAGCATAAGATCGGCATTATATAAGGGGTTAATGAGTATAATCGTAACATTTATATCTCAAAACAGAGCATATTGATCCTATAAAATGGGTTTGATGAGGGATGCCAACAATAAGCCAAAACCCATATTAGTATTAAGAAAAATCACACTTCTATGTATGACTAGCAAGTTGCCCGTGCGTTGCAACGGGAAGATATAAATTTGAACAAAATACTAAACGGCAATACTTTACAAATATTATTTACTTAGACAAATTTGATCTAAGTGTATTGAATTTATTTAGCTTGTATTTGACAGAGGTGAGAGCAATTTGGAATGATATACAATTAGTGCTAAAAAAACTTTGATGCACGCCTCAATGACAATAATAAGCTACAATGTTCACACAGTATTAGACATGAATGATGCCATACCACCTTTTGGTGTTATGCAGATGTTCTCATTTGAAACAAAAATATTGCATCTGTACAGTTTTTGCTATATAAAATCTCAAAGCAGGTACCCGTTGCTTGTGGATCATCTGCAGGTAGCCTGGCAGCGGGCAGAAATCAGCAGCCTGTTTGGAGCTATCAATCGCTGGCGACTAATTCCTTGTAGAGAAATATAAAAGCACACAACATTGAGGCACTACATATAGGTTGCGCTTTCAGTTTCAGCTAGCTGGGGATTGGCAAATCAGAATATGTAATATTCATCGGTGAGCTCACTTTTGTATCGGAAATTGAGATACATTATCTGTTTTACAACGAAAATCCTTATTGATCTACATGACTTACTGGAATGCAAAGTCAGCGGTAACCCGTAAACGTTGTTCTTGACTTTAAACTGCCGTTTCTATGCTCCAAACTAAAAGCAAAATGATTATGTACGTTTGGTGTTTTATTGACAAACGATAGCAGCTTGTTGTGCATGTTGACCTTGGCAGCAGCAGCATACCTGCTCATAAAAATTTATTGATAAACAATTAAGGATATATAAACATATATGAAAGTGGATGGTAAACGAAACAGTATGCCATGCTAAGAACTTTTCACTGGTCGTTTCGTCTTCCATCTGTTCGGACGGACGCAAGCTGCCTATGCCGGGCGCCGGCGACCTGGCCGCCGCTTCCTGCCCCAACGCCTGCAGCCGCCTCAACTGCTCCAAGGACGATCCCCGCACGCCCGCCGCCGCCTTCAGTCCGGTTGCTCGCCCGGACCAGTCTGCCGTTCCCGGCTGCTAGTCGCGCGCAGAACCGCTACTCCAGCTGCAATCGATCTTCACAGCAGCTGGTCTTTGGCTAGTGTCCTCGACTCCCACCTCGTCGCCGTCGGCTGCAATGGCAGCGGAGGCCCTATCGCGACTCCTGAGCGCGGTTGTGCGGCGCGTGGTACAGGCGTCACATGGCCACCGCCGAAGCCGAACTCGCCATCCGCATCCGGCTTTCCAATACGACTCCGTTTTTTGATACGATTCTCTTTTCATCACGAACGTGCGCAAAGAAATAAAACGCTATACGCGCGGACTCGCGGAGGGCGGACGCGTCCGAGAGGGAAAAGAACTAACGCGCATACTCGCGAGGAGGCTGACAAAAGACAAACTTTGAACTTTTAGGAGTAGAGATATTTGGGTTCTACATATCACTAACATATTGGCGACGTATCCTATGAAAACCAGATTCGTGTGAGAACTATGAGAACTTCAATCGGAGCCACATGATCTTGATCTAAGAAGGACGCATAGCGAGAGGTGGGAGGTGGAATTTGTAAAAATATGATTAAGTGGGCGGTGATTTTGCAAATCCTCCCTCCCACCTGAATTCAAACGCACTATTGGATTAAAATCATGTGACCTAGATTAAAGTTCTCATAGTTCTCACACGAACCTTGTTCTCATAGGATACGTTGCATAACATATTTAACACCGGGACACAGTTTTATAGATATGACTACCTCGATTAGGATGATAAAAGTAGTTTACACATTAAAATTACTATCAAGCACTATGTAGGAAAGGGCATTTGCAGACGCGGGTCAACAGTAATAGCAGACGAAATTTTTTTCGTCTCCGAAATCGCGTCTGCGAAGATGGTTAATCGCAGACGCGGAAAAGCGCGTCTCCGAATGTCCGAGAATAGCAGTCGCGTCCTGTTCAAGCGCGACTGCAAATGTTCCATTTTAGCAGACGCATTTAGCCTGATCCGCGTCTGCTAATGGGTGGTATAGCAGACGTGTTTAGATCAAAACACGTCTGCTATGAGCAACATTAGCAGACGTGTTTAGTCCAAACGCGTCTGCTATGGTAGATTAAAAAAACAAAAAAAAAGCAAATATTTTATCTGCAATACAAGTGCACATACAACAAAAGAGGTTTCATTATGTACAAGACATACACAAATTGTATCCATTACATAAATCACAAATACACATATTTTCTGTCAATGAAATTAGCATGTTTTATATGTATTCAGATATCTAAAGCCTTAATCACATTCTATGTATGAAACATGACAAGGCATAAAAAAATCTCAGGCAACAAATACTGGCTATGTATGAACCAGGTTTGCATAGGGACTACTGACCTTGGCTTGCTGTCTGCATTCTCCATTCTAAGGCAGCCGTGCCACTCTTCTGCAAAAATGATTCACGACAGGTTACTCAACATACTACATTCTCAGCCGTTCAGGCAAAACTAGAAAAAACAAAATGGCTGGTGCACTAGCTTGTCTTATGCTAACAAAATGCCGTAGGAAATGTGCCAATACAGCAGTCTAAGTAACACAAGGAGAATGGATTTGTATATTAACATACAAAATATGCAAATAGTAACATGCACTCAAACTGGAAACCTGACTTGCACTGTATGCACTTAAGAAATTTATGAACATTGGCATGCCAGCAACTGATAAATTGTAAAAGGATGACCATATAGAGCAGGTGTACATATGAGTATGTACTTTTACATATACTCTTATCCATACATATGTCAGAAAACCATATCACCTATGTACTATGTCAAATGAACTGACCTGTCTGCAAGCCTCCATGACAGCAAGCCATTCTTCTGTAAATGGTACCAAGTTTTTCAGATGGTCTCTAAGGATAGTATTCCTCCTAGATCTATCTAATGCCTTATCCTTTCTGTATACAATATTAAACACAATCGAAAGTCAATTAGCAGGCACTCGAAAATCAAATAATTGTATGCAGTAAAAGATTCACAAGCTCAAAATGTATATACAATACTGATTCCGCACTGTAAAGATTCAGTGATTCGATTATATACAATACTGCTTGCCAATACATGATTACTAATGTTTACAAGGCAAGAGAAGCTAGTTAATTTACAAAGCTTCTTCTCTATTACATACAATACAAACACACATGCTTTATCCATGACATACATTATGTACAATACAAATACACAGGTTGTATCCATTACAGTTATCACAAGTACACATGTTTGGTGTCAACAAAAATAGCATGCTCACAGTAACTTGTTTACATATACATATTCAGATCAATTCTAAAGCCATAATCATATTTTCTTAGGACAAGAATAGGAAGCATGCAAGCAATCAAAGAGAAGAGGCAGCAGATAAGCTAGTGCTTCAAGATGGCAGCAGCTAAGCTAGTTCACAATGAAGAAGGTTCAAGCAATTGACAAAAGAACCAGATATATAGGTCCATCAGATCGAGGCACCCACTTTGTCTACTCCTAATCATTATAACATGGAACAGAAACAGGAACCTAACTATTCAGATGCCATAGTATTTCAAATGAAGATGATTACCTTGATATTATTGTTTCAGTGTTTGACGCACCTTGTTGTTCCTGTAAAAAAATCAGAACACAAAAGTCTGAGTTGAATAGATGGAAGTAGGTTAACACATGCATGCCAAGTTTCAGCATTCTTGCAAACAATCATGCTATCATATAGAAAGCAGTCTAGTTCAGAAAAAAAAAAGAGCAAGGCTGCAGCTATGTGATATAGCATCTCTAATCATAATTGCCAGTCAGAATTAGCAAGCATGAGACAGTATGAGATAGTAATAATCAGCAAAAACTATAGGAAGCAGGGTCAAATTACAGCAAGAGTCCAACAGAAGCATACATATCTCCTCCTCAACACAGAGTGAACAGCACAGAGCAATGTGTACTTCAGACAGATTGTTATATGGTAATAACAGCTACCTAAGGGTGACGAGGCAATTGTAGCCGAGGTCGAGGTGGCGCTCTAGATTCTTGAAGCTGCTCAGGCACGACACCAACAGACCCATCACACCGCATAAACCATGAGCAACCGAGCTGAGCATCAGTACTTCATGAGCAACCCATTACGCCAGAACCACAGAGAGAAAATCTTCTGTTCTACAGTGTTATCTCCAGTAATTCCTAAAAATCACACCGGATTCGTTGCAGATTCATCTGAGAGAGAGAGAGAGAGAGTACCTGTGCAGCTGGGACTTGGGGATGACGATGCGGAGGTGGCGAACCGTGTGCCGGAGCTCTGCCACTGGCGGATCCGCCGTCCCCCACACCAGATCTGGCTGCTCCAGGTTCGTGCCCGCTGGATCTCCCAAGCCCGAGCAGGGGCCCCGCCATGGCTGCCTGCTCGCATCCGGCCTTGACCCCACCAGAGGCGAACGGCAGGCTGGAGAAGCGACTTATGCGCGGCAGCGGGGACGAGGGGTCGTCGTACTTGCGATTGGACGAATCCTGCAGAGGGCGACGAGGGGACGAATCCTGCGAGGTCATCGTACTTGTGCTCCAGGTCGCCTCCTCGATCTCCAGAGCACAGATCCAGTCTGCCCCTCGTCGATCTAGAGGAGGCCAAACCCTAACCCTAGGGTCTTCACCGGCGACGCTACTCCGACGATGGGGGCGTGGCGGGTCGGGTCGACGAGAAGCAGGTGCGAGGTCGGGGCGAGGAGGAGGCGCAGCCGCTACGTCGAGGCGGGATGCGGCTGCTCGGGCTGACGAGGAGGCGCGAGGTGGAGGCGCGACTGCTCCGGCGAGGTGTGGGCGCGGCGGCTCAGGTCGACGAGGTGGAGCACGGCGTCTCCGGCGAGGGCGAGGTGGGGGCGCGGCGGCTTCGGTCGGCGAGGAGCAGGGTGAGGTGCGAGGAGGGAAGGGAGGGGAGGACGGGGTGCGGTGCTGTGGAGGGGAGGACGAATGGGTCAGGAGACTCGGGGCTCAGGGGATGCCGTGCTGCGGACGCAAAGCGACGCCGAATAGGCTGAAACGAAGTAAAATTTCGGGTCCGGGTGCCTTTGTTTGGCGACGCGTTTTATGGGAACGCGTCTACTATAGACTTACCTGTGGTAGCAGACTCGTTTTGTTGCGCCGCGTCTCCTATATTGTCACATAGCAGACGCGTTTTGTAGAGTGCAGTCATATAACAGACGCGTTTCAACTAAACGCGTCATCGCAGACGCGTTTTAAAAACGCGTCACCAAGAGGCTGTGTCTGGAATTAGCCTTTCTTACATAGTGAAGCAATTGCTGCTCTAGGCCAAACCAATGTTCTATGGCGCGTGGATTGGCTACGGAGGGTACAATGTTTGCAATGGTGCATGTCTTTGCATGTTTCTTTTTTAGGATGAGCCAATTGATTTTGAGATTCATGAAGTGATACAGGTTTCTTGTTATCGACGTGCATGTCGTCTACACCAAAAAGAATATTTAGCCGTAAATGCAATACCCATGCCAAGTTTAGGACGTGAAGCCAGATGGATTGGTTCCACCACTAACCTAATAACTAGCTGCTCAGTTTGCATGGTACATTAGTTGTAGCTTACTTCAATGACTCAACCTATGATTAATATCATGTTTGTTTGATTATCTTGAGGCTCAATTAATCGAAGAAAAAGAACAAGCTAGTGTTCAAAGGCTACATGATACTCCCTCCACCTCAATATAGTTGGTATTTTGGGTCTGGACGAGAATTAAGAAAAATGTGAATAATGTTGGTGCATAGAAAATGAGAAGGAGAGATATAAAGACATATATGTGTTGTGAAGAGAGAAATGTTGCATTGGAAAGCGAGAATTCCAATAATTTTGAGAAAACTAGAGAATGTTAGAATGTCAAATATTCTGGGATAGAAGGAGTATTATTTATTTTTTGTTCGATTCAACTCAAGAATGAAGGAGGAGGTTGGTGGCTTGGTTCATGTTTAACCAAGAGGGATGACCATGTATACTGCTAATGTAGGTGATTGGATTGGAGATGAATCTGCTGTCTGCAGGTCCGCAAAGTGTGACAAGATTTGAAACTTAGTGCCGTACGTCTGAAATTAATGTAAAATCCAAAGAGCAAAGAGGCCTCTGACAAACCGGAGCAAGAAATTAGCAAAATGCACAAAAAACTTGCATGGTGGATCAATCAGTGCCATCTAGTCGAGGTTCCACTTAAGGGCAGTGCCTCGGATGATGATCAGACCGAAGTATTCGATAATGACGATGTGCTTGGCGAAGATTCAGAGGAACTTATTTGTTTTCTAGTCAAGTACCTTTTGTGTATTGCCGCATGCTTTGGCAATACACTGGTAATTACCTGCCAATACACTGGTAATAACCTGCCAATTATCCTCCCTCCAACTCAGACACCAAGCTGTATGTCACTGTCAAGATAGTGTGCATACATGTCGTTTGCTGCGTCTCCGACAAGGTATAAAAGGAGTCGCGCGCGTTGATGGCCTGTGATAATCTCCCAGGGCCTCTAACTTGCGCCGATCAAACAAATTAAGCCTCATTCGCTTCTCTTGCTTAGCAATGGCGGCTCACGTCCTTTGTCTCGCCCTCTTTCTCCTGCAACTCCTAGTATTACTTGTCGGTAGCAGTGGCGAGAATGTGGTCGGGACCAGGTGGGCCGTCCTCATCGCCGGCTCCAACGGCTACGAGAACTACAGGCATACTGGGGAGGACTTCCTGGCCGTTTTGCTGGGCGACAACTCGACCCTCACCGGCAGCGGCAGCGGGAAGGTGGTCAACAGCGGCCCGGACGACCACATCTTCGTCTACTACACCGATCACGGCGGCGCTGGGGTCCTTGGGATGCCTTCCGGCGAGAGCCTGTACGCCAAGGACCTTGTGCAGACGCTGGAGAAGAAGCACGCGGCCGGTGGCGCGTACAAGAGCCTGGTGTTCTACGTGGAGGCGTGCGAGTCCGGCAGCATCTTCGAGGGCCTTCTGCCGGCTGACATCAACGTGTACGCGACGACGGCGTCGGGCGCGGCGGAGGACAGCTTGGCCGCCTACTGCCCAGGCGGCGAGGTGGGCCCTTCGCCTCCTCCCGGGTTCGACACCTGCCTTGGTGACCTCTACAGCGTCGCGTGGATGGAGGATAGCGACGTGCACAACCTGCGGAACGAGTCCCTGCAGCGGCAGTACGAGACCGTGAAGGAGAGGACTGTTGGGGGATCGAAGGTCTGGGTGTGACGTGTCGAAGCCCTCCAACGGAGTGTTGATGAAGTCTTGCTCGCCCGAAGCCTTCGATGGGTACCAGAGCCTTCGGATTACCCTGCGAAGCCCTCCTTGGTGGATATCGTCGTCTGTTGGATGATGCGAAGCCCTCCTTCCTTGTCCGCGATGTTGGACGAAGATGTTCTCGCTCAGGTTCCCTGCAGTTAGACGCGCGAAGCCCTCCTTTGCCCGCGATGCCGGGCGAAGGGGTTTGGAGTGTTGAGAGGATCAAGTGCGGTGCAAATGATTGTCTTTGGCTCGAGGCCCGAAAACCGGATGTCCTTATAGGATCATCTCTCTCCATATTTATAGGGAGCGGGATGATCATATTTACATGCATGCCATCGGCTACTTTAGCATGGCTCTTAGCTTGGTAGTTCGGGCTCCTGTGCCGTCTGCTCTTTCATTCTTCCTTCGCTGGTAGCTGTTGGTCTTCGCGTGGGTCAGAGGGGCTTCGGTGTGGTTTCCAACAAGGACGTTTCCCAAGAATGGCTCCTACAGCCCGGGCTACCATGTCATGCAGTACGGCGACCTGATGCAGAACAACCAGAGCCTCTACAGCTTCATCGGCACCAACCCTGCCAATGACAACGCAACCTCCATCGATCAGCTCTCCTTCGTCTCCGGCGGTAGGGTGAACCAGCGCGTCGCCGACCTCGTCTACTTTTGGCACAAGTACCGCAACTCCGGTGATGATGCGGAGCGGACAGAGGCTCGGGAGCGGCTGCTGCAGGTGGTGGCCCGTCGATCCCAGGTGGACAACAGCGTGGAGCTCATCGGCAGCCTCCTCTTCGGCTCCGACGACCAGGGCTCCAAGGTGCTCAACGCCATTCGGCCGGCGGGGCAGCCTCTCGTCGACGACTGGGACTGCCTCAAGTCCTTCGTGCGCACCTACGAGGGACACTGCGGTCCACTCGGGCAGTACGGAATCAAGCACATGCGCGCCTTCGCCAACATCTGCAACGCCGGCATCACAGCGGAGGACATGGCCCTAGTCGCCGCCCACTCTGAAACCCAGTACTAGACCTTCTTTAGATACTTCGACCAGTGCGCGGTCTCTCTGTTTGCAATCGCTTCCCTCTTTCTTGTTCCTACACCAAAGCCTTATTGATTTTCTTTAGAAAAGGAAATATGTATTAAAACCAATATGCCAGCCTTATAGATGATAAGAAACTGGCATGATGGCCTGCCACTACAACATTAACGCACTACAGCGGCGGATAGAAAAAACAAGTAGCGGCGGTTTTCAAAAAGAGCCGCCGCTGTAGTGCCACGCGCGGAACTGTTATGACATGCCGCCGCTAGAAAAGATTACTAGCGGCGCACCGTAACAAAAACCGTCGCTAGAAAGCTTTTTTAGCGGCGGTCTTTAACAGATTCCGCCGCTACAAATGCAGCTGCTTGTAGCGGCGGTTGTTCTCAGCCACCGCCTCTACAAAACGCTTTCTAGCGGCATATTTCTCCGTATCCGCCGGTACTATTGGTTTTGTAGCGGCGGTCCTTTCTCCGACCACCGCTGGAAAGTGGCCGTTGACGAGGAACAGCGCCGCCTTCGTCGCGGCGTCTCACGCGCGGGACAGTCGCGTTCGTCGTTTCTCTCACGCGCGAAAGAGCGCGCTGCGGCTGTCGCTTCTTTCATGAGCGCACATTCGCTTCTTTCACGAGCGCACATGAGGGAAGATTCGAGAGTGCGCCGCCCGCTATAAACACGGCGCCGCGCGCATCCCCTGCCAATCGACTCCACCACCGCGCACGCTCAGCTCGTCGCCCGACGCCCTCCACCCCCGCGCACGCTCAGCTCGCCGCGCGAGCTCTATTTGCTCATCGCTCGCCCCGCCACTGCCACCACCGCCCGCACCATGGACGGCTCGAGCTCCCGGCGCGGACAGCGTTGCGTCCCCCTTCGCGCCGCTGGCGGGAGCCGCGCTCCGGCGGAGCGGTGCCCGCCGTCCACTATTCCGGGCAACCCACCCCGCTCGCGTGAAGAAGGCCGCGCACGTCAAGAAGAAGGCTTCGACGAGGGGCTGCGCATCCGTATCCGAAGATGTCCCTCCGGCAAGATCTTCTATCTTTGCCCCATTTGCCCCGGAATGCTGGCCGAGTCGATGGGTCAGATGATGTTCCATGTGCTGGAGATGTGCAACTTGGAGGATGTGCACGAGGTGGGGAGGAACCGCCACCACCTCCTCGCTCACAACCATGGTTGGGAGTAGGTGCGCTTGCGACGACCGCGCGCAAAATGAAGGAAGAAGCCGCCGACGACCGCGCGCCATTTTGGGAGAGAAAGCTACCGCGCGCGCTGACCACTACTACTTGTTGAGTTTAGTTTGTGTTTGTGAGAGTTGTTGAGTTTGTCTTTGTGCATTTCTAATTTGCATTGCTTGTTCTAGCTAGTTAGCTAGATTGGTTAGTTGTCTTTGATAATTAGTTAGTTAGCTAGATTGGTTAGTTGTCTTTGATAATTAGTTAGTTTGGTTGCATGATGTATTCGTTTGTTAGTGTATTGAGGAAGTTGGCTTCTTCCTAGTATTTGTAAAAAATAAAGCAATTTGTCCAAAATATTGATGCAATTTGTCAAAACAATGATGCAATTTGTCTAAAAAATGATGCAATTTGTCTACAAAATTCAGTTGCCGAGATAAAAAAAAATGATGCAATTTGTAGCGGCGGCTCATATTACAAACCGCCGCTACAAATACGTTTCGAGCGGCGCTTATGCGTTACAAATCGCCGCTATAAATGCATTAGTAGCGGCGGCTTTCCTTACGAACCGCCGCTAAAAAGGTTGGGGGTATAAAAACACCCTCGGTTCCATCTCTGTTTCACTCTAAAACTGGCGGCCCGAATTTTTCGAATATTTAGCAAAAACGAGGGGGGAGGTTTTCAATTCATTTCTTTTGGATGAGATTGTAGATCAAGGTAAAACCAAGTGGATCCATGTTTTTATGTCGCATTCCGTGGTAAAATCGAGCTCAATTTTGAATTTCAATGTTTGGCGGATTTCATCAAATTCGGCCAAAATTCTAACAATTTGTGGTGTTAGTGTGGCTTCGGATTGTACTTTTGGACAACCTTGAACATGTGCTTGCATTACTTTCAATGTTTAGTGGCTTCTTAAACATTTTGTGACTTGAACACTTGGATCTAGCAATAGAGACTTTGCATGCTTTATATTTTCTTATGTGTCATTTGAATTTGGTTATGAGATGCTAATTTGATATATGTTATTTATTCTTACTTTTGAACGCAATATTGAAGGTGTAAGATGGAAAGGTCTTGGATGTACAACGTGCCAAGACCGGGAGGACTGTTTCTCCTTCATCTCTCGACGTTCATTGACGCTGCTAAAGAACATGCTAAGCGCGAAGGCATGGTTGATATATATTGTCCTTGCATTGACTGCAAGAATCAGATACTTTGGACGGATATGTCTGTGATTAGTTCCCACGTGATTAAGAGAGGGTTCATGCCGGGGTACACGACATGGACGAAACATGGTGAAATGGATGATGCGTCACATGGGGAATACGTTGAAGTGGACGAGTCGATTGAGGTGGATCAGTCACCGTGTGGAGGAGTTGAGGTAGGAGTGGAAGATGATGCTCATGACAGCGGTAACGATTTTGATGTTGAAGAAATGTTGCGTCATCTCGAACCGCAAGTGTTAATGGCTGGGACAGCAAAAGGACTTGATAACTTTGAGACACTTGAGAAGGCATCGAAGGACCTTCTTTACGAGGAATCAAAGGGATGTGATAAGCAGTATACCGTGTTGCGTGCTGTCCTTGAGCTCATGAAACTAAAGGCAAAGCACGGTTGGTCCGATGGTAGTTTCACAGAGATGTTGGAAGTGTTTGGAGATATGTTGCCGAAGCCTAACTCTCTACCAAGCACGACATACTATGCAAAGAAGCTGATATCCCCGCTATCGTTGGGTGTGCAAAAAATTCACGCTTGTCCGAATCATTGCATTTTGTATCGTAAAGAGTACGAAAATGCTATGCGATGTCCAGCGTGCAATCGCAGCCGTTACAAGAGGCATGTCGACTACGATGCTGACAATGATGAGACTGCAATTGGTAGGAAGAAAAATGCAAAGAACAAGCAAGGACGGAAGAGGAAGAAGAGTACTACCATCGATGCTGACGATGACAGGAAGATTCCCGCTCTTATTATGTGGTACCTACCTGTGGTCGATCGTCTGAGGCGTCTGTTTGCAAACCCCAGAGATGCTAAATTGATGACATGGCACACGCGTAAGGGGGATGATAAGATTCGTCATCCTGCTGATGGAAGTCAATGGAAAAACTTCAACAATGTGCATAAAAAGTTCACCGATGAAGCAAGGAATATAAGGTTCGCATTGAGTACAGACGGAATGAATCCGTTTGGCCAAATGACGAACCCCCACAGTACTTGGCCAGTGCTTATGTCAATCTGCAACATCCCTCCCTGATTGTGCCATAAACACAAGTACATATTGTTGACATGTCTTATATCTGGGCCTGAGCAACCAGGTATTGATATAGATGTGTTTTTGGAACCCTTGATGGAGGACATGCAGAAATTGTGGTTAGAGGGGGTACGTATGTGGGACGAGTATAACCGAGAATACTTCACCCTGAAAGCCATCATTTTTGTGACAATAAATGATTGTCCAGCACTCAGAACGCTATCAGGACAGGTCAAAGGCAAGGCGGCTTGTGTAGTATGCGTTGACGATACATCCCACGTGTATCTAAAATGTTCAAAGAAGCTAGTGTACATGCGACATCGACGATTCTTACCAAGAAACCACCCGTATCGCCGGATGGCTCGACAATTTGATGGTAATGTAGAGAATGATAGACCACCCCGACGTTGCACCGGTAGGATTGTGTTTGACATGGTCAAAAACATCAAGGTTGTTTATGGGAAGCGCCACAAAGGGGCCAACAAGTCTGCAGCTGAAAAGAATCTTCCATTTAAGAAGAAATCGATATTCTATAGGTTCCTTGATTACTGGGAAACGTTGGAAGTGCCTCATGCCATCGATTTGATGCATGTTGGGAAGGGTGTATTTGATAGCACTAGTGGACTATTGACGGACACATCCGGGAAGACAAAGGACGGGCTGAGAGCACGTAGAGATCTTGTCGAGTTGGGAATAAGGCCGGAGCTACACCCTCAAGAAAGGGCAAATGGCAAGTTCTACCTCCCCCCGGCAAGCTACACCCTGACGAAGGAGGAGAAAAAAGCGTTCTGCAAGTGCTTACGCGAGATTAAAGTCCCGACCGGTTACTCGCGCAATGTCAAGAATCTTGTTAACATGCAAGAGTTGAAGATAAGTGGATACAACACTCATGATTGTCATACAATGCTTTCGGTGTACCTCGCTATCGCGATCCGAGCAATCAAACCAGAGTACGTAAAGTTGGCAATCACGCGCCTGTGCTACTTCTTCAATGCAATCAGCAAAAAGGTGATAAGTTTTGACGAGTTGGAAGACCTACGGACCCACATAAAGGAAACAATGTTCATGCTTGAGATGTGCTTCCCTCCATCCTTCTTTGATACGATGGAACACTTCATGATTCATATACCTGACCAGGTATTTGCACTTGGGCCTATGTACCAGCATCACATGTTTCCTTTCGAGCGGTTCATGTATGTAATGAAGCGATATGTACGGACCCGTTCCCACCCTGAGGGATCGATGATTGAGGGATACACGACAGAGGAGATCATTGAGTGTCTCTTGGATTACATTAAAGACGAAAGGTCAATTGGACTTCCAGTTCATCGTCATGAGGGCAGGCTAGCCGGGAAAGGAATCGCTGGCAGGAAAGTATTCCTAGCTCGTGATTACACAGAGGTGGAAAAAGCACATTATAGCATCTTGCAACAACTTGACATCGTGGGGCCGTACTTTGAGCAACACCTGCAGGAGCTTCGCAACAACAATAAGGAATGCCCAGATGATTGGATAATAAATGAACATAAGCGTTCCTTCACCACGTGGTTGAGCAATTTGGACCTACGAAGTGGTGACACAGTTGATGAGAAAATATTGAGAAGGTTGGCTTGTCGCCCCTCAATGTCTGTGGTGACCTTTCAAGCATATGACATCAATGGGTTCACCTTTCACACGAAACAAAAGGATAAAAGGAGCAAGTGTCAAAACTTTGGGGTTCGAACAGAATCCTATGACGCAGATGGAACGTTGACTTCATACTATGGGTACATTGAGGAAATATGGGAACTAGACTACGGAGAAAATTTACAGCTCCCAATATTTCGGTGCAAATGGGTCAAGCCAGATGGTGTGCAAACAGACGAATATGGGTTACAAATCTTGGATCTCGACAATGTAGGTTACAAAGATGACCCTTGGATGCTTGCCCGGTCCGTGGAACAAGTGTGGTATTCACCTGACCCCGGTAATCCAAATAAGTGCATCATTGTTCCTGGGAAACAAAGAATCGTGGGTGTAGACAATGTGGAAGATGGAGATGACTACAATCAGTATGATGAGGTGCCATTTTTCCTGGATCCAAATAATTTCAAACTGTTAGAAGTAAGACTCACGTATCCAACAAACAAGCCTTACATGCGCAGTGATTGCGACGGAAAAGTAGTGAAGGGATGAATGAAAAACATAATATGTAACATTTTCCTATGATGGCCTGGTTCATATAATATTATATGTACTTTATTTCCTACAATTGCATTAATAATACATTTTCGTATGATGTTCTGTTTTTACATGACCGAATGTGCCCCCTCTCGCTGGCCATTCGCCGACCAATTGCCGGTGGATTGGTCAGCAATCGCGTCGGCGACGAGAAGGGAAAAGAGAGAGAAAGCAAAAGCTAGAGAGAGAGAGAGGACGGGATGAAATGAGGAACTGGAAGTCTGGAAACGCTCCCCGCCTCTTGGTCGCCTCACTGACCGGTAGACCCCACAGGGCTGAAAAGCCGCTTCGGGCAGGTCTGTGACACAGTGTCGGATCCAAATTGTGCGGCTCAGAAGATAGAGTTTACCTTGTTTGGGCTATTTGTAGCGGCGGTTTTATGGATGACGTCATAATCCGCCGCTTTAATTTCCTATTTTCAGCGGCGCTTTAATTTTCTATTTTCAGCGGCGGTTTTTTGGATAACGTCATCTTTATCCGCCGCTTACAATCCTTCTATAAAACTGTCCACACGCTGCCTTAAACCCTAAATCCCCGGCGCTTCTTCCACCACGCTGTGAGGCTGCCGGATTTTCCCACCGCGCCGCCGCCGCCGCCTCATCGCGGCTCCCTCCCCTACGAGCTGGAGCCCGAAGATCCGCCGCGTGGAGAGCCACTTGCTGTGGCCGCCCCATCCCTGACCACCTCGACGCCCCCTCGCCGCCTCGTCGTCGCGCCCCCCTCCCCGACGAGGTCGCCGCCGCGACCTCGGACACCTCCAAGATCCCCGGCGTCGAGGGCCTCTCGTCGACGACCTCGGGCCCCTCCCCGACGACCTCAGGCCTCTCCTCCTCGCGCCCCCCACGCCGACGACCTCGAGCCCCCTCACCGACGACCTCGGGCCCCTCCTCCTCGCGGCCCCCACGCCGACGACCTCGAGCCCCCTCGCCGACGACCTCGGGCCCCTCCTCCTCGCGGCCCCCACGCCGAGGACCTCGAGCGCCCTCGCCGACGACCTCGGGTCCGCTCCTCCTCGCTGACCCCCAGGTGCGCCCCTCCTCCTCGTCTGCAGTGATAATTAACAAGAAGAAAAATACTCCAATTTAGTAATAGATTCACAATGCTATTGATCTTTGGTATGACTCGCCTATGAAGTGCAAGAGAAAATTGTCAGAGAGAAATGTCAGAAAACTATGACCATTCTTTGTCACAAATTTATCGGCTATAAATTCGAGAGCAAACCTGAATCGCATGGAATGAAATTCACAAAGTTGTTTTCGAAAATCATACTGTAGATGAATAGAAGTTTGTTTACAGTAGCAATGTACTATAAGCTAGATATACAGTTATACCGTAAGAACAAAATAAAAAATGCGATAAGGCAATAGCTAAAAGTGCCTTTGCAAATTGCAAGCGTCAGTTGAGTATGTAATCATATTATTTAGTTACCATTATGTTGTTTAAGGACCCTGTGTTAGTTAGCATTGCTCATATTATTTAGTTAGCACTAGTTGAACACCAATATCTGTGAGCCTGGCTGCTCGCGTCCGCTTGGCTGTGTGTGTGCTACTGCTGCTTGCCTTCGTGTTTTTTTTTTTTTTGCTCGATGGCACCAACGTATAGCATGCCCTGTTTCTGAATCAAGCTAGTTCAGTTTAGGGAAGGAGAAGATGGAAAGCGTATTACTGTCTCAGCTGAAAGGAAAAAATGTTTTGCTCACTGCTAGCTGAAAGTGCAATTTCTGAATTTAAAAGTAAAGCAACTCAGTTTCACCACACGTCCATGGTAAATCTGAACTGAAAGTGCATTGATATAGCTCACTGCTTGATGCCTAGCTGCTTGTTATTGCTCACTGGAAATGCCAAAAATTAAGATATGCTGCTTGCTAGCCATGTTCAGACTGCTGCATGTCTGCTTGTTAATTATCACTGCAGTTGTGCTTGCCATTTTCATGGATGTGAACATAAATTCGTGCTCCACAATGTGATTTTTTAAATGCTGCTGATTTATTTTCAAAAAAATGTAGATTTCAAAATATATTTATATTGTTTCAAATTAGTGTGCAAGATAGGAAAATAGGAATCAATCCCCAATTTGAATTAGTGTGCAAGATAGGAAAATAGGAATCAATCCTCTCCCCAGTCCTCTGTTCCAAGCACACACAAAGCAAAATCTGTAGCACAACATCCCTCTCCGATCCATAGTTGCTGATAGGTTTAAATTTAAAATTTTAGTCTACTAACTCCTACGAATGGAGAACAAGACTGCTTCGGAAGGTGTGGGCGTGCCGCAAGAGTCTGGAACTAAGATGATCGAGTACACTGAAGACAACGTGGATGGCGATGAACATGAGCACTCCGGTGCCGAGGATGGAGGCAGTGATCATAGCGGTCCCTGGGAGGAACCTGAGGATCCTTTTCCTCGGGAACACCGACCAAAACCCACACAAGACGACATGGACAAAGATTTTGATCCTGGGGAGGAGGTATCCGGTCATTGCTTCCTTCATGTTGTCAAATCGCTATCATTTATTTTCTCAATTTCCTTTCATGACCATCAATTGATCTAAATCTATTTTCCAATGTAGATGCAACCTCGACGAAGCGCCCGCCGAAAACTCTCGAAAGAGATCGCGCTCCATCCTGCCGTTGAGGACGACACGGAAGAAGTGGCCGTCCAACCGAGCCCAATGAAGCGGAAGCGCGGTCAACGCTCGGCAAACAAGGCAGAGGGCACGTATGATGTGCTAGAGATGCAAGAGGTGAACAAGATGAACCAGTACCCAGTCCACCTAGGACCGGGCGGTTACCAAGCGAAGATACCTTTATGGAGGGAGATCGAAAATAAGCTCCAAGAACAAGGGATACCAAGCCCATTCCCAGAGGGTAGCGAGGAACGTACCCAGAATTGGTGTCTTGCTCGCTCGGACTTAACTGATGATGGCCAGCTCATTTTCAAGGACCCCGCTGTCAGTGAAGTCATGCAGAAGATAACGGGTCCAATCTAGAAGGAAAAAGAGCTAGGTCTATTCAAGCCAACGTATCGCAGGGACACGCTCACCAAGGCTCTAGGAAAGAACGAGCACGGAGGGCGCATCCGAGGTCTTACATCATCGGGCACACGGAAAGATGGTTTCCCGGAAGCTTCGGATGCCTCCACTGGCGGCAGCTTGTACAAGAAGAAGCACTTCTACAAGCAGGACATTACAGAGACAGCTACTAATGAATTTGCTTCAAAATTTAATGACTTCCAGAAGCAGAATCCCAATTTAGCTGCTCCACCTGCTCACCTTCAACCGGTGGCAGTAAATCTCGAGAAATATATGGCTCTGAGGGAATCAATGAATAGGCCAGCGTCACAAGTTCAGGTGACACAAGATCAAGGGAACACAGCAGAAAAGATCACTGAGAGCACTCCATGTGAACTGTACATCCCATATGGGCACAAGGGAAAGAAATTGCTAGTCGCCAGAGGCATGGCACTTCTGGGTGAAACGGTACACCATCGACATATTCCTCATGGCTACGTCAGGGTAAGTGTGTCTGATATAGTGCCTGGACATGAGGACTACGATATCGAAGTCCCATTTGTTGAGGAGGGGATAGAAACTCTCCAGGACGCTCTCAACACTTTCATCATGTGGAATCAACAATATGTTGTGTGCGGCAGCTCCAGACCATGGCCGTCTCCGAAGTCCTGTCACGATTCACACCATGCTAGCCAAAATGGTGCGCCCGACGACAAGGATGGCGGGCAACCATCTCCTAATTCAGGGTCAGGTTCCGGAATCAAAAAAACTGGTGAAGCTAAGGGTCAAGATGATGGCTGGAGCCCTCGCGTGGAGGGGCCTAGGGTGCCTAGTCCTAAGGACGATGACAAAAGGGGCGAGGTTGAAAGTCTTAACCACCCTATACTAATGAACCTGAGGAAAGGACCGAGGTTGTAGGTGCTAAGGTGCCCAGTACCGCGGAAACTGACAAAGGGGCCGACATTGAAAGTGCAAATGTTATGAATGACAATGAACTGGATTCGCGTGAGGCACATTCGAAAGCATACAAGCCTCCAATTCCAAAGACAATTACTCCATACGACAAGAAAGAGAAGCATGATAATGTGGAGATGTTCCTTGACTCAATGAGGAGGAACTGGAAAGGGCCTTCCACGCAACAAATTGCTGATGTGAACAATGTTGAGTGTCGCCAGCCAGTCTCGTACGAGGACTTGCACGACGACGACTATCCGACATTCGAACTGGGGAAGCCTCTTTTACCAAGCAAGCGCTTCAACAACGAACTGCCGTGGGAGATGCACAAGATGCATGACTGGTACATGGAGGCAAGCAAACAAGGAGTGTCCTACTTCAGTTGTCGTGTTCCCCGGGAGGCCTTCAACTCTGACCCATTTTCATTTGCCTTATTCTTCTCTGATTTGCACGATTTGTACCGGCTTAACAAGCTTGACATCAACTTCGTAACACTATGGTGCCTGTAAGTGTCTCTGTCCATTTCATAATTTCTTATTTCGTATTTCATGTCCTAGTAAATGATGACTACCGCTCTTTGTAGATTGAATATGACCGATCAAACCCGACAGTGGTATCACACCAAGAAGAGGTGGAAGACCGGGTACCTAAACCCGATCCTTGTATCTCAAAGCGCCATCAACCCAGTGCTTGATGGAAAGATGCAGCACGCAAAGAAGACTCGAAAAGAGATAGAGGATCTCAAGAAGAAGTTGATAGCTAAAAAGAGGAGTGAAGTCGCGACATATATTTATGATTGTTTCATGAAGTGGCAAGACAAAGAAATCATTGTTTGCCCCTACAACTTGAAGTGAGCCCTTCTCTTCACTATTATTCTCTTATCTATTTTTGAAATTCATGAACTAGTAAATGAATGACTAACGTCCCAAATTATTTGTAGCCAACATTGGATATGTTTTCTGCTAATCCCGACAAATGGTTGGTGCCAAGTGTTGGATAGTGCATACACTGACCCAGATAGCTACAAGGATAGTGTTAGCGTCTTTAACTGGTAATTAAGAAACTTCTTCATGAAAACATATTAGGCCGCACAAATTTTTGTAACACGACTTCTTTCGCATTTCAATAGCGCTTACGAGAACTATGTGAGGGATGGAGGTATAGGCAGCCCAAAACGGAAGAAAAAGATGTACTTTCGAAACAACTTCCCATGGGTAACACATCTACATTTTATAAAATGCATGCATCTCTTAGTATGATATATCGATCTAACATGTGTTTCGCTATTTACAGTGCTACAAACAACCTCCGGAAATTGTCCATTGCGGATACTACACTTGCTGGTTTGCCAGAAGTTCGTCAAAGTACTTGGATCGCGTTGTAGAACTTTCTCAGAGAGAAAAGGATGAGATCGTAAGCATTTCCTGCTGCTTATTTACTTGTACTTTTCATATTCATTTCATTTTCCTTTAATAAATCAGTACTCTTACACTAATTCTTTGGGATGCAGAGAAAGAAGAGGCAGCAAAATAAGGTTGTGCCGTCCAAGCAAGGACCTGTTAGTCTGAGTGAAGGCCATCTGTTAGTAGTCGTCGCTCATTTATCCTACAGGTAAGTACTTCAATGCTGCAGATGAACTAGCCATTAATCACCGGCAGCTTTGTCTTTGGTGCGGTTCAAGGCAACCATATGAGCCAGAAAAGGAAGAAAATGAGAACAATGCTGTACCTCTTGATGACTTAGATGAAGATTTCCCACCGATTGATGAATAGCTAGGCTAGTTCATTGGAAACTTTGGCAATGTAATGGTGTATATATGAAACCTTGATCATGTGGATGTGGAACTTAATTGTGATGATATTGTGGTTTGTTATCTGATCTGTGATGATATAGTGTTTTGTTACCTGATATGTGATGATATTATGTTATGTTATCTGATCTGTGATTGTGTATTTGTAATCTGCTATTTCTAGACATGTTATTCGAAATACATCTCATTAATTTTTTTTTCCAAACCACAAATTAGCGGCGGACCGTAATACCATCCGCCGCTACTATAACACATCAGCCGCCGCCACAGATTCTTTTGTAGTGGCGGTGTATATCGGCATCGCCGCTAGAAAAAGCTTAGTAGCGGCAGATGAGGTTGAAGACCGCCGCTGACAATTACATTTCTAGCGGCGGTTTTCGTTATAAGCCGCCTCTACTAAGTACGTTTGTAGCGGCTGTTTACATCAAACGCCGCCTCTACAAATTGTTTTGTAGCGGCGGCTTCAGCCGGCCGCCGCTAAAAAGTTGATTTGTAGCGGCACTTCCGTAGCGGCGGACCAGCTGAACCACCGCTATAGTGGGTTGTGGTCCGCCGCTGTAGTGGGCTTGTGCTGTAGTGCGCGCTATGAGGCTTGTTACAGACTTCCAGTTTTATAGATAACGAAATGATTTTATTGAAACTGGCCGTTACTATATATCAAGGAAGCTGAAACTATAATTATCTTTACTTCAAATAAAACCAAACAAAAACACATCAGAGTTCTACACACAAAGAGTGATGTACGAAACACATAAAACAACCAAAGAAAAGAATAATATTCCTTATATCTCAATTAATTTTCCGTTGTGGCTAGTCGATGAGTCATTTTTTTACTAATCGATTAGAGTCATTTCTAAAAGTTCATCCCACCTTGTAAGGCTCAAAACAGAACCAGATCATGTGCCAACCAAAATGAAGGATTAATATTGCTGACAAGGCTGAGGAGTTAACAAGGAAGAGAAATCTGGAAGGTAACTATAATAAAGAAAATTCCTTTTCTGTTCTTGATAATCATGCTTTACTTGCTAAATCTGTCGATATGGGCATTAAGATTAATATTGAGGATATGGAAAAAATCAATATAATCAAAGATTTAGAAATAGCTCGTTTGACCCTAGAACAGAAAATAATGACAAATGAGGAAAAAGAGAATGAAATAGTGGAAGAGGTGCTCCCCTCTGTGGAGTTCCAATTACTTGAATGGCACACTGATGAATCTGAGGATGATGGGTTCACTGTGGTGTCGAGCAAGAAATCTAAAAAGAAAAAAAAGAGAAAGTCATTTTGTGGTGATAGAGAAAAATACCTTGCATCTCCTTCTGAGAATGCGAATGGCAAAGGAGGGATCCCATTGGTTAGCCCGGGGGTCAGCCTCAGAAATGGAAGAAAGTTAAAATTTCCAAAATGAATGGACTAATATGGAACTGTAGAGGGGTGGAAAAGAAAGGCCTCGGTCCTTTCCTGAAAAATATAATACATGATCATCAGTTGGACTTTATTGGTGTGCAGGAGACTATGAAAAAGAATTTTAAGGAAAAGTTCTTTAGAAAAGTTGATTTCCAAAAATCTTTTGCATGGCATTGGGTCCCAGCTAGAGGTAAGTCAGGTAGCATTTTGTGTGGGATTAACATTGACAGATTTGATGTGGTTCCATTTTCCTCTGGGAAACACTATGCCTCTGCCATAGTGCATGACAAAAAATTAAAAAAGGACATATGCCTCATTACTGTATATGGTCCTGCACAAGAGGAGGAAAAAGAGCAGTTCCTTACTGAACTTGCTCTGATTTGTAACACAAAGGACATCCCCACCCTCATTGGTGGGGACTTCAATATCTTGCGATTCAGTTCTGAAAAGAACAAAAAATTTACAGCTAACAAGTGGAGCGATCTCTTCAACCAAATCATTAACGCATATGAGTTAAGGGAAATTTTCTTATCTGGGGGAAAGTATACTTGGAGTAATAACCAAAATAACCCTACCTTGGAAAAACTGGACAGAGTGCTAATGAATAAAGAGTGGGAGATTATGTTTCCTCTCTCCAGCATAAGGAAAAACCCAAGGTATATGTCTGACCA
Organism: Eragrostis curvula; assembly: GCA_007726485.1. Taxonomy (NCBI): domain Eukaryota; kingdom Viridiplantae; phylum Streptophyta; class Magnoliopsida; order Poales; family Poaceae; genus Eragrostis; species Eragrostis curvula. The sequence goes on along the minus strand of RWGY01001117.1, from coordinate 54,671 downwards.
TAACCCAATTCTGTTTTCAATTGGGGAATCCAAGACACACGAAAAGAAGCCCTTTAGATTTGAACTCACATGGTTAGCCCATGATGAGTTCCTCAATAAAGTGGCTGAGATTTGGAACAAACAAGTAAAGGCAAAGACAAATGTGGATGTGTGGATGATAAAAGAAAAGAGGGTAAAACAGTACCTCAAAGGTTGGGGGAATAAAAAAAGCGGAGATGACAAAAAGCTCAAGACAAACTTACACGAGGAATTACTAGCGCTTGAAAATATTGAAGAAGAACAAATTCTGGATAATGAACAGTTAGCAAGAAAAACTGAAATTCAAGTGCTGCTGTTAAAAATATTTGAACAAGAAGAACAATACTGGAATGAAAGAGCAAACTGCACTTGGCTACTCAAAGGTGATAACAATACAGAATTTTTCCATAGAGTGGCAAATGGAAAAAAAAGAAAAAACACGATTTACTCATTGCAACAAGATGACCGAGTAATAGAAGGGGATGAGAACCTGCTGTCTCATGCCACCGAATACTACAAAAGCCTTTTTGGACCATCTGAGAAACCAGTGTTCTCAATGGACCATACAGGCTGGGAGGACAGTGAAAAAATCTCAGCCGAAGATAACGAAGTACTAACTGGAAAATTCACTGAGGAAGAGGTAAAGGCTGCCATATTTGATATGGGCAAGAACACAGCACCTGGTCCAGATCACCTCCCAGTTGAATTTTACCAGAAATGTTGGGAAATAATCAAACACGACCTAATGGCCCTGTTTGAGGATTTCCAAAAGGATCAACTAGACATGAGCAGATTGAACTATGGTGTTATTACACTTTTGCCAAAACTGAAAGATGCGAGCAAAATTCAGCAATACAGGCCAATTTGCTTACTCAATGTGAAATACAAGATCTTCACAAAAGTGCTTACTATGCGATTGGATAAGTTCATGGATAAAATTATAAATAAATGCCAGAATGCTTTCATTAAAGGTAGAAACATAATGGATGGGATTATGTGCTTACACGAAATCATTCATGATTCAAAACACAAAAAGACAGGGGGAATTGTCTTGAAACTTGATTTCGAAAAAGCTTACGACAAAATAAGTTGGGACTTCCTTTTTGATTGTATGAAGGGCAGAGGTTTTAATGAACAATGGTGCAGGTGGATTGCAACTGTAGTGCAGAAGGGCACACTCTGTGTTAAAGTCAACAACACCATGGGTAACTACTTTCAAAGTGGCAAGGGGGTAAGACAGGGTGACCCCCTCTCACCATTTCTATTCAATTTGGCAGCTGACACTTTAGCTAAAATGATTTGCAGAGCTCAACAGAATAATCTACTAACAGGTTTGGTACCTCAGTATATTAACAAAGGAGTAGTGGTACTCCAATATGCAGATGATACAATCATTTGCCTAGAAGAGTCAAAGGAGAATGCCTTGAACATGAAGCTCCTACTATATATGTATGAGGCAATGTCAGGACTAAAAATTAATTTCCAAAAAAGTGAGCTCCTAATGATATAAAATGATGAGCAAAAAGCAAATGAATATGCTGAAATTTTCAATTGTGCCACTGGTTCATGGCCAATAAAGTACCTGGGTGTGCCTGTGTCACACTCAAGGCTACATGTTAGCGATTGGGTTATGATTGAGGAGAAACTAGCTAAGAGACTCGACTGTTGGCAGGGAGGCTCAATGTCCAGCGGTGGTAGAAAAATACTAATTGACTCTTGCCTGTCCAGTATCCCAATATACCACATGTCTATGTACCTCCTGCCAAAAACTACAATAAGACGAATGGATGTTATTAGGAAGAGATTTTTCTGGCAAGGAGGGGGAAAGAAAAGAAAATATCACCTTGTAAAATGGAAAATTGTGTGCAGACCAAAAAAGAAAGGGGGGCTTGGCATCAAAGACCTCAGGAAAATGAATATAAGCCTACTCTGTAAATGGTGGTGGAAAATGGAAACATGATCTGGTATATGGCAAGAAATCAGTTCAAAAGAAGTACATCAAGGACAGATGCTTGTCCCAAATAAAACACAAGCAATCTGACTCTCCTGTATGGGCAGATTTGCTAAAGGTGCTGGAATTTTATGATAGAGGTCGAATATGGGTGCTCGGCAATGGGGAAAAGATAGATTTTTGGAAAGACAAATGGTGTGGTGATTTCTCACTAAAAGAGAAATTTCCTGAATTATTCATGGTCTGCATGCAGCAGACAGGCTCTGTAGCCATGTTTGCAAACAGAAACTGGAATATGAGATTCCGGAGATGGTTAGATGAAAACTTGCAAAATCAAAATAATAAACTGAGAGATATTCTTGTGTCAGTCTCTCTGAACAATAATGTGGACAGGCCAAAATGGCGCTGGGAAAATTTAGGGCTATTTACTGTTAAGTCGATGTATGATAAATTGTCCACTGGTATGCAAGAAACCAGATTTGATATCATCTGGAAGGCGCAAATTCCCTTGAAAATCAAGATATTTATGTGGCAAATATATCACAAAGCAACCTTGACAAAAGATAACATGCTGAGGAAAAAATGGAAGGGAGATGCGAAATGCCCTTTCTGTAATGAAAATGAGACTATTGACCATCTGTTCTTTGAATGTGAAGTGGTTAGATATGTTTGGAGTATGGTGGCCCTGGTACTGGGTGCGAACTGTAGACCAGAGAACATTGAGCAATATTTGGTTTGGGTTCAAAACTACATTCCTAATGGAAAGAAATTTCATATGGTGGGTCTAGCAGGGATTTGTTGGGCAATTTGGAAAATGAGAAACAGAGTGTGTTTTGACAAAAAGAATGTAAGATCTCCTACTGAGATCATTTGTTACGTCTGCTAATTCTAAAATATTGGTCAGGTCTGCAAAAGGATGAGGATGGCCAAGCACTTGAAGAAGGAGCAGAAGTCCTGCAACAAGCGGCGATCCAGCACCACCCAAGACAGAGGGCCAGGACCAACGACAACGCAAGAGGAGTAATCGCCAATGGCTGAAGCAAAGACAAGAAGCAGTGGGGAACATGCATGGATAACTGTTAATGGCTCATGCAGTAACGTCATAGGTCGTAGTAGATCGCAGTGGGTAGAACCAAAAACCTGTAATGACTTTGCCGATATGACATGGGGCGCTTGTCGGATGAACCTGTGCTTCATCCGACAAGCGTCAGTCAGGACAGTAGCAGCAGTTGGTCTTTTATTTTCTGCATTTAGTTTCATGCAAAAACTCTTAAGACATCATGTAATTTCGTTACCCAAGTAATGAAATTCCAGGGCATGCCCTGTTATGCAAAAAAAAAAAAAACCAAAATGAAGGATAGCCATATTTGTCGATTCGATCAAAAAACAATCAATTAAAATACCATTGCTGGATAAATGTGTGTCTTCTGTATGCACGGTCGCATGCTATGTGTATGCATACCGATACAGTTCACTTTGGCTAATCTTAAAAGGGCTCTGACTCTAGCTATACCGCAGTGTAGCATCCAAAGAGCCACAGAAAATATAATGCTCCGCGTTCTGCATTTCGAGGTGCCGCAACATCGCAGAAAGAAGATACATAGGAACGGAGAACCAACTACGCAGAGGGCCACTGCATTGAGAAGGAAATGACGAGACTGATTAATATATGAAGCGTGCATAATGTGTTCAATGAAGATGAAGCGGACCCACAAAAGGATGATCTTCAATGGAACAATGGACGTGTTAGTATAGGAAAGAGATCTTGTATATCTGTAATACTAGAGTTTCCTGTTGTAAATCTTTCTTGGCTTGTACTCCAAGTCGTATACTTGGCTTGTACTCCAAGATCATGTACATATGCCACGCCGGGGGCTGTTCCTGGCCATATAAATAGATGACAGCGGCCCCTAACGGGGTTCAACACTTCCTAATCATTTTATATGGTAATCAGAGCTAGTCTCCTCTCCAAATGCATCTATGTCGACCTCCTCCGCTCCTTTGTCATTGGCCATGTCGCTCGGTCTCCCTGTGACCGAGAAGCTCGCCAAGGGGAACCACGTCATGTGGAAAGCTCAAGTTCTCCCTGCCATCTGAGCTGCCCAACTGGTCGGCTACCTCGATGGGAGCAAGAAGGCGCCGCCTGAGTTCCTCGACGCCAAGGACGACAAGGACTCCAAAGGACACTGTCGCACAGCCCAACCCTGACTATGCTGTTTGGGTTGCTTAGGATCCAACAAGTCCTGGGCTATATGTTGTCCTCTCTCTCGTGAGAGGTTCTTCAAGGTGTGGCCACCATGACCACGTTGGCCCAGGTGTGGGCTGTGCTGGAGGCCACCTACTTCTCGCATTCGAGGGCTCGCTCCATCAACACTTGACTTGCCCTAGCTACTACGCAAAAGGGCAACTTGAGCGTCACAGACTACATCAACAAGATGAAGGCGCTTGCGGCCGACATGGCAGCAGCAGGCAAACCGCTCAACGACGAAGACATCGTATCTGACATCCTCGCCGGTCTCGATGTGGACTTCAATCCGGTCGTATTGGCGGTCGCATCGAGGGTCGAGCCCATCACCGTGGGTGAACTACACGTTCAATTCACCAGCTTTGAGTCGCGCATGGAACTTCGTGCAGGCTCAGTCCTCCGTGAACGCCGCCTCTCGTGGCAGCCATGGCGGGCACATGCGCGCACACGGCGAGCCCGCATCTGGCGGGCGTGGTCGCAGCGGTGGCCGCGGCTTCGACAAGAGCCATACCCAGGACTCCCCCAACGAGTGCAAGGGCCCCAAGTGCCAGCTTTGCGGCAGGGGCAACCACAAGGGGATGACGAAGTGCTACAAACACTTTGACGTGTCCTTCACCGGTGAAGAAAAGACTCCTGCATCCGCATCCTCCTACGACTACGACCCTCTTTGGTACGCGGACAGCGGTGCCACCGACCACATCACGAACGAGCTTGACAAACTGATCGCTCATGACAAGTACAACGGGAATGAGCAAATCCACACGACATCAGGTTCAGGTATGAGTATTAGTCATATTGGAAATGCTACTGTTCGTTCCCCTATTTGCAATCTTAAATTGAACAATGTTTTATATGTTCCCGAAACCAACAAGAACCTTGTTTCTGTTCATCATTTGACTTCTGATAATCATGCTTTTCTTGAACTTCACCCCAATTTCTTTTTGATTAAGGATGATGCAATGAGGAAAACCCTTCTTCATGGCAAGTGTAGGGGCGGTCTCTATCTGCTCACATCCATCCCAACTGGCTCAAGTAGACAAGTGTGTGCTGCCATCAAGCCTTTGGCTTCTAGATGGCATAATCGTTTAGGCCATTCTTCGTTTTCGATTGTTGATAGTAAGCATAGTCTTCCTTTTGTTAGTGAGTCAAATAAAGAGTCAGTTTGTGATGCATGTCAAAAGGGTAAAAGCCATCAATTTCCTTATCCAAGATCAACTATGTGAGTTTCATCGATGATTTCTCAAAATTCACTTGGATTTATTTTCTTACATTTAAATCCAAAGTGTTCCAAAAGTTTCATGAGTTTCAAGCCTATGTTGAGCGACGCTTTAATAGCAAGATTTTGGCCATGCAAACTGATTGGGGTTGGGGGGGGGGGGGGGGAGGGGTGAGTATCGAAGGCTTAATTCCTTTTGTCAACGCATCAACATTGAGCATCATGTTTCTTGCCCCCATGCACACCAAAAAAATGGCTCCGCTGAACGCAAACACCGCAATATAGTTGAAGTTGGTCTATCCTTGCTTGCTCAAGCATCCATGTCTTTAAAATTTTGGGATGAAGCTTTTCCCACCGCGACCTATCTAATTAATCGTCTTCCTAGCAAGGTTATTCATAACTCCACACCGCTAGAACACCTTTTCAATGAAACTCCTGATTATTTGTCCCTACGCACCTTTGGTTGTGCTTGCTGGTGTTGACAGCCCTTATAGCATATCTTTTACCGTCAACCATCTGCACTTTATAACCAAAATCCAACACCAAGAGTAGAAGTAGGGCTTATTACTAACAAATTCCACTAGTCTTGGTATATCTATGAGTGCAGGTGCAATCCACAGGAAAACGGGGAAACGGACGCCCAAACCATGGACTTCACATCAACAGAATTTTTCTCGGAATAAAGACTTCACCTGCCAGGGAGGCCCCCCTGGCCCATCTTCCTATGGAGGTTCACAACCGACCTCTGGAGGTCGGTTCCACCTGCAATCAATGCCACCGACCTTGGGAACTGCCTCAAAGTTGCCGACCTTCCTAGTCTATAAATAAAAGGGTACCCCGTCCCCTCCAAGACACACAAGACACAAGAAACACAAAGCAACACTCCTATCCCAAAGGCCCAGGGCCTCTTGTATATTAGTAGAATAGGGGAGAGGGCAAGATCCAAGAGGGGTGTAGTGCTAGTTCATAGTTCTAGTTCATAGCTAGTTCTTGTTCTTAGTTCTTCGTTCATACTTGGATCTTGGCGTGTAGTCATATTATTTTGTGGTTACATGTGGTGATTGTGTTTTAGTATTTCCTTATCCTTTAGCTGTCTCTCTTGCTATATTTGCTTACGGGATCATCGCTCCGCAAGGGGTGCTCTAGCTTTCTGAATCAGTTCTTGGCCAAAGTTAGAGTAGTAATCGACAGCATAGACGTGGTGTCTAGGCTGGAGGTTACCTGTGTTTGCCGCGTGCTCCACGGTTTGTAGAGGTAGGCGGCAGGTGGTGATAGCCCTGTCCATCCTTTCGTAATCCTCCACGTTTAGGTACGTCGTAGAGCTACAGGCTGGCGTGGCTTGGCAGACCAAGCCTAAACCAGTGCCCGAAGTAAGCAAGTAGAACTTGAGTGCTGCTAGAAGTAGGGAGCGCTAGAATTCAGTTACCCCATTGAGCCTAAACTGCTATAGTTCTAGTTGTCCTTGGGTAAAACTAACCTTGTTGCAGATTACCTCCGTTCCTTGGGGAAAACAAATACGATACCTTGGAATACTCCCGGGTGAAGTGCTACAACGGTACTCTGTGCGCTTGTGGAATTATCTTTGACCGTAAGAAGTATCAACAAGCATTTCTGGCGCCGTTATCGGGGAACGGTTGCTAATTCTGCTACGAACCAGGTTTATCCTCGTACCTATCTTTTACATTTCTGTTTTATTTATTTGAAAAGTACAAAAATATTCTATGGAGTCACAACCCACTATCAAATCTTTTTCTACTCCACGGGGAGGACTCTTAGAGCCACCTCAATCATCTCAACCCATATTTTCATCTGGTTATGAGTTCAGCCCCAGTTTTGTTTCCAGGATAAAAGGTTTATCCTTTTCCGGATTTAAAGATGAAAATCCTTTTCAACATTTGCGAGAGTTTGAGCATTTGTGTTCATGCCGAAAAATCAATGGCATGGAACATGAAACACTGAAGTGGAAATTGTTTTCTTTCTCCCTCAATGGGAAGGCAAAACAATGGTATGCTTACACCGCCAAGAGAGTGGACGGCAATTGGAAAGAACTGCGAGAAAATTTTGTCTTGCATTCTTCCCCATATCTCGTATCACTACTCTACGGGCGGAAATAATTAGCTTTCGTCAAGAAGAGGATGAAACCCTTAGTGCGGCTTGGGTTCGGTTCTATTCTTTAACTGATTCTGGCCCAGAACTTTTGCTCCCCGAACCCATTTTATTGCAACACTTTTATTCGGGATTGAGCCAAGAAACCGCACTTTACCTTGACACGGCCGCTGGTGGATCTTTTTCTCATAAGACCATAGCGGAAGCAAAAGATTTGCTAGAACGGATCGTAGAAAATACGCCGTTTTTTCGCTGAAACCCCAGAAGAGCCGGAGTCAAAGGATGAGGAAATTGCTGTTGTGGACACACAGCATGAGGTTTCTACCTTGGTAGAACCACCCCCTGACTCCTCATCCAATGATCGAACAATGACAGAGGATGATGAACCTCTCGAGTTCCCGTTTGAGTTCAAGGAAGATTTATTTGAAGATTTTGGAAATACCTTGAATTACACCTATCAAAAGAAGCCACCTATTCCCTTGACACCTCCCGAACCTTTGGAGCCCGAATTTCTCATAGAAACCGTTAGGGAGCTTACCGCGATTATGAGTGAAGAATGGTTGAGAGAGAGAGAGAGAGAGAGAGCTTTCTTCAGACCTTATCTGTCTTAGCCCTCCTTCTTCAACCCTTCATCTCTCCATCAAGGGGACAAGGATGGACATCCCTTACAATCCTTTGGTTGGTGCCAACATCATGTCCGATTCTTTTGCCTTGGCCCTTTTTGGCCACAAACCTTGGGCACCCACCGACAAACTTCTCAAACACCCCTTGGGGCGTCTTTTAGAAGGATTAGGGATCCTTAGAGACATAAATCTCTACCATGAAGGCCTTGAGGTTGTCATGGATTTTTATATCTACGAAATCTTGGATTTCGATCTGATGATTAGGCTTCCCATTGAAAAACTCCTTATTCAACCCCTATCATCTGGAGACCTCAACCTTAACCTCGGGAAAGAATCTTTTTCATTTCCAATCACCTCTTCGCGAAATTCCTTTTCCGAAGAATTCCCTGAGGAAGACATTATGGAGGAGGTCATGGCGATTTTTCCTTATGACACTCCCGAATCACTTCTAGAAGAAGACTCTCAATATTTCACCCTAGAAGAGGTTGATTCGGAAGAGACTTTTGATTTGCCTGAAACTTCGCCACCACCAAAACCTCCCATTGAGCTCAAAACGCTACCTCCTGGTTTGCGTTATGCTTTCTTGCATGGCAACCCCGAGACACCCGTCATCATCAGTGACCAACTTTCGGAGGATGAAACCGCTAAACTCCTAGCCGTGCTTGAAAAACATCATTCCGCCTTTGGCTACTCACTAGAAGACCTTAAGGGAATCAGCCCTGCTCTTTGCACCCATCGCATCCCTGTAGATCCCGATTGTACACCCTCTAGGGAACCTCAAAGGAGGCTGAACAATGCGATGAGAGAGGCTGTAAAGAAAGAGGTCATGATGCTTTTGCACGCTGGGATTATCTATCCCGTTCCACATAGTGAGTGGGTGAGCCCGGTACAAGTTGTACCCAAGAAAGGAGGCATGAAGGTTGTGCATAATGACAAGAATGAGCTTATCCCTCAAAGAACCGTCACCGGGTGGAGGATGTGTATAGATTACCGAAAACTTAACAAGGCAACAAAGAAAGATAATTTTCCGCTGCCCTTCATCAATGAGATATTGGAACGGTTGGCAAATCATTCCTTCTTTTGTTTCCTTGATGGGTATTCGGGATATGATCAAATACCTATCCATCCCGATGATCAGAGCAAGACCACTTTCACATGCCCCCATGGAACTTATGCCTACCGACGCATGTCTTTTGGGCTGTGTAATGCACCCGCCTCTTTTCAACGGTGCATGATGTCTATCTTCTCCGACATGATCGAAGAAATCATGGAAGTGTTTATGGATGATTTCTCTATTTATGGGAAATCCTTCGATCATTGCCTGGCAAATTTAGGCAAGGTCTTACAGTGATGCCAAGAGAAGGACTTGGTACTCAATTGGGAAAAGTTCCATTTCATGGTCCGACAAGGCATAGTCCTTGGACACTTAGTGTCCGAAAGAGGAATAGAGGTGGACAAGGCGAAAATTGAAGTCATAGAGAGACTTCCACCTCTCGTAAATATCAAGGGTATCCGCAGCTTTCTAGGACATGCGAGGTTCTACCGTCGTTTTATCAAAGATTTATCTCAGATTTCTATACCCCTCACTAGTTTGCTTGCTAAGGATGCACCCTTTGAATTCTCTGATGACTGCATGAAAGCCTTTACTACTCTAAAAAATGCACTCATCTCAGCTCCAATCATTCAACCCCTGATTGGACGCTTCCTTTTGAAATTATGTGTGATGCTAGTGACTATGCTGTGGGGGCAGTTCTTGGCCAAACTAGAGATAAGAAGCATCATGCTATTTCTTATGCTAGCAAAACCTTGACAGGAGCACAATTAAATTACACTAGTACTGGGAAAGAGCTTCTGGCTGTTGTTTTTGCTTTTGACAAGTTTAGATCTTACTTAGCTGGAGCAAAAGTTATTGTTTACACTGATCATTCTGCTTTGAAATATCTGCTTGCTAAGAAAGATGCTAAGCCTCGTCTGATTAGATGGATCCTTTTACTCCAAGAGTATGATCTTGAGATTAGAGATAAGAAAGGAGTAGAAAATTCAGTAGCAGATCATTTGTCTAGAATGCAACTCACTAACATGCAGAAATTACCCATAAATGATTTCCTGCGGGATGATATGCTGCTCCGAGTTACGGATTCACATCCTTGGTATGCTGATATCGTAAACTTCATGGTGACGGGATATTGTCACACCCGGTTTTAAGGACAAAACCGAATGCTCATCTATATGTGTGCCCAGGATCAAGTTTCACACATATAGGACAAAGTATAGTAAAACAGAGTAACCAGTGTCATAAATACATCGTACAAATATTACAATAAATGTCTCCAAGGACTAAACGAATACAAACGCTAGCGGAAGACTCCATAACGCCACAGGCAGTCGACCGGGGGCTCCACAAGCTTAGTCTTCACCATCGTCTTCAAAGTAGTCCATCTTCACTCTCTGAGCAGCATATCATGATTGTAGAGGAAATAGCAAGCGTGAGTACATGTCGTACTCCGCAAGTGTGGGAGAATATGCAATATGCAAGCTTATAACAAGAAAGGCCAACATATGATTCATAGCAGAAAAGCAACTTATCTTAAGACATTATTAAAGCACCTATATTACTAAGTGAAATAAACCCCCAAAGGTCATTAACATAAGGTCAACTATACAGGTTACTCCACCTGTAAAGCCAAGGGTTACTCCACCCTAACCAACCTACAGGTTACCCCACCTGTAGAACAAACGGGTTACTCCACCCAAATCTGGTTACCCCACCAGATCCACCCAACCATTCCTACTAATCATGTGAGGATCCAGGCCGCTCCTGACCGTGAGCACGGCTGTCATGACAGTTTTACTTCTCTGCAGAGGTGCACAACTTTACCCATAAGGTGGTGATTCCGTCACTATTCAGTGACTAAAACCTCTATGTTGCCTTCACACTACCAAAGGTGTGTGGCCAAGAGATCACCACATGGTCTTTCAAAGTGCTTCCCAGCCGGCAAACATCCCATGCTAAGGTTCCACCGCTGTGGGATTACGCCATCCAGACAGAAGCCCCCTCTTGCACCGTGGCTAGGATTACTCCATCCATCACCAAGGAATGAGATTACTCCATCCCACTCCTCTTCCTCGAATGCCACCAAAACTGGGAAGACAACATAATACTTGACCAAGTCTACCATAATCAACCTTGTGCTTTGTGCTGTTGTCCTGAGTTGCCGCTCCACGAACCGGTCCTTATGATCACAAGCAGGTACTACCCACAACCAACAGTACCATGACAGGCACATGTGCATACCCGCACCATCATCAACATCCTCCTGCTTGGATCACCTAAGTTCCATGTTGCTAAAAGATTAACCGGTCCATGAAGGTTATGTTTAAGTGAAACCATTAGTCAAGATTATTAGTCAAATTGTTACCCATCCCAAGACAGCAAGCTAAGCATGACATACCCATCCATATTATTATCAACCACACCCAGGCGACAAGGATAAAGTAAGGAACATGGTATGACACATGGGATTCAAATTAAACGCAACGCATAACTAAACTAGAGGGAGAAAGCAATATGTTCAAAATGGTCAAGGACACTTGTCTCAAAAGAAGTGCTGCTGCTCAGAGTCTTCATGTTCTTTGTCTTCATCTTGTTAGCTCTCGAACATGCGTTTCTAAATAACGGTAACATGCAAAGCACACAAAGCACAAACAATAAGAAACAGTACACCAAACAGTATCAAATTACTATAATAACAGTACTAAATGATAGAGCTCAAGCCTACGATCACGTGAGCGCAAGAATCACTTAAAACGGAGTTACGAGCAAAAAGTTATGATGTTTTAAAGACTAAACACTAAATCTGGAAAAACAGAAACAGTCACGAAATGAAATGTGCGTGTTTCTGTTGATTGGGTACATATTTTGGAACAAGCTTTCCACAAGAATATGCGCAATGTTGTGGAACATGTTGGACACAAGGTGATTGGGGCACTGGTTTACCTGAAAAAGAGATCAGATGGTTGGATCCAGATGGGGTTGTTCTGGAACAGTTAACGGTGGCATTGCGTTCCTGGTAGATTCATAAATGATCTCGGCAAATCCTTTGGGGCAATAGTATTAGACTTTCTGGGACTTAATGTGGTGTTGAATTTAGGTCATAAAATCATAGGGATTGAGTGGAACACGGAAAACAATTACCATCAGGCGCGCTGGACAGATTCAGAACAGGAGCCGTAGTCATTGCGAATTAGATCCCCGTAGATCCAGGTCAGATCTTGAGCTGAATTTTGGATATGTTGTATAGGACTCTATGGCGCACTTTCTGGTGAAATTTGGCATCAATTGAATGGATGGATCCCCAGGAACGTTGATGCCAATTTGTGACTGTGCTGCTGAACGCGACGGCGGCGAGACGTGGCAGCAGCTTGGCGGCGTGGTTAGGGTTTGAGGGGTGAGGGTGTGCGTGGGGGACAGCAGGGGGGGGGGGGGCGTGGGAGGGGCTCCCCTATCAATAGAAAGGGTGTCTTAGGGTTTAGGAAAGGTTTTGGGCTTGGCCCATAAGTGGGGAGGGGTGAGGAAAGGTGGGCCTCGGCCCAAACGCAAGGAAATCGATGGGGGAGTTGAGATATGGTGGTGGGCTGCCTTAGCATTTGGCCCAAGAGGGCTTGGGGCCATGGGGAGGACGTGGGGAGGAGTCCAGGTATTCCTAGGCGATGTTGAGATGGTGTCCTAATGAAAGGAAAATGGGGACTAGGAAGAAAAGTTCATTATGAAGCGTTAAATAATGTTTTTCATTCCTTTTGTGCGAAAACGGTAAGTGAAATGAATGTGGATTGAATCATATCTTGGAAGTAGAATGTCGGAGACATCATATCGACATGAATGAATGTATAGATGACGAGAGGTGATGTTATAAAAGGAAATAGCACAACTCATGTGGTCAGAACGAATATACACAAGCCTGAGTTTATATTGATGCGGAAAGGAATAAAGAAAACAAGAAAAATCTCTGAACTTGATCTACAGAGTCGTAGACGGAATTGAAGATCATGGTTGAATAGATCAAGGTACAAATATATAAATGCATTATGAGAGAAACATTGATTCGGCTCAACGAAGATCAAAATGACAAGGGATACAAGAAATTTATATTAAATGATATAAAAGATTGACTAGGTATAAGACATATGACACATAAGTGATATCCATTATTTTAACATCCAACCTTATGTTATGCATCAATGACATGTGCACCTGCCATTGCATCGTCATAAATTTGGTAATTAAAATAATATAATATCATTGTATGGTTATGCCAATACAGAGGCCGCGAGGTAGCATGACTTGTAAAGAATTTACAAGGGATAAATATATTTGTTGGAGGTATATGATAAAAGAGAAGGAACAAGAACACGCTACAAGAACAAAAGGGATAACAGAAGATATATGAAGGATTTATAGGATTCCTTACCCAAGACTGTGCTGTCCAAAGCAACTATGCAAAGAAAAATGTGCACACCGCTGAGGAGTCGAACAACGGTGTTAAGGGACATGGAGGGATAGAGGAAAATGATCAGGGAGACATGATTTCCATAGGGGAGACGAGATAGGGATCTGACCATCGATTTTCTTGGTAGATAAGTATGTACGGCAACTACGATGCAACCCTTGGTGTTGCACGATACGATGGCAAGCAGATATTGTGCACGCTAGGATTTGCAGGGCGATGTGGTGTTCTTAACTGGGTAGAGCAGGGCTCGCTACTAGTCAAGTTATAACGAGGGGACACGGATTTTGTGAGTCATGGCTGAATGAAACAAGACACAATAGAGAGGCAAATGTGTTTATTTTTTAGGGGCTCAAGGTGAGCTATAGATGGAGCTTAAGACTGAATTGCAACGGCTGTAGCTAGGCTCCAACCAAAATGAGGCAAAAGAGGAGAAGGAATAGATAACAACAGTGGTTTGCTGTGGCTTATTTGTAACTAGTTTGCATGCAAAGATAGAAAAAGAGAAAAGAAACACAAAGAATGCTGAGGTCTTCTTGGTGCTATCTATTTTAGATAGAAGATGAGATACAAATAAAGAGTAAGAAAGAAAAAAGTAAGGCCCGATCGAGATACTGAGTTGCAAGAATTGGTGCATGTAGAAGGCAGAGAGAAGGCCAAAAGAGAAGGGAAAAGGCTGTCGTAAGCTGCAACCTTGGGTTCCAATATAGCTACGTATGTAGATTACAAATAAGTCACGATGGATAGAAAAAAAACAAAGGAATGAAATGTCTGGGGTACAAGCTGATGGAGAGACATAAAGAAATTAGAAATGATTGAAAGTGCAGGCAGGTAGCTCGTTTGCTTGCAACTCAAATGATAGAAATAAGCAGAAAGCAGAACGACAGGGTAGCATTAAGAGAGGTAAGGTTTGGCGAAAGCTAGATAGCAAGATGATGATAAGAGGAAAAACAGTAGGGAGGAGGGTGATTGGGTGGTGATAGCGACGGTCTGTTGGATTGACTGCACACTAAGGAAGAAAGACATATAACTAGATAGATAGATAGATAAAGAGCCTCGAGAAAAGATCAGCTGCTTGTTGTGGTGATGCTATCTTCATTATAAACATCTAGTAGAAAGAGAGAGAAAGAAAAGATGATTGAACAATGAAATCAAGCTGCTCGCATGTGGCTTGATTGCTTGCAAACAAATGTTATAAATGAAGAGAGAGTAGCATGGTAGAGTAGCAGCAAAGAGTATGGCTTGGTTGTACATAAGCTTCATGGCACGATCGAAGGAAAATAAATTAAGGATGGTAGACGAGAGAAAAGAAAAGGGAACATAAGAGGCAAAACAAAAGGCATGCAGAGATATTTCGATTGCATAGTTGTTGCATAAGGATAGTTAAGTGTTTCCATGCTGTCAGGGAAAAGAGAAGAAAGGAAATGAATAGGATCGCAGCTTGGCCGGAATTAGGCCTAGGCTAGAAATAAGATTATTATCGCTATTCGAAAACAAATCCAAACTACAAGATCACTAGTGAATTTTAAAAATTCATTTTTCACACAGAGAAGAACCTAATGCAGACTAACGAGCATGAATGCAACAAACAAATTAATATAACCTATATTAATTTAATTTATTTAGAAAATAATTCCTTTGCCTAAAGAAAAGTGACAACAGTCGAATATTAAAGTTAAATTTTAAACTATTTTCAAAAGTTTTAAAATTTAGTGAAATTAAGTCACATTCCAAATTTTGAAATTTTGGGGTGTGACAAGACTACCCCCCTTAACAGGAATGTCGCCCCGAGATTCGGTGAGGCTAGCAAGAAAAAGGTGACAGAAAAAAAATTAAAAAAAATTGACTTCTTATTTCTTCAACTTGAAGATTTTTTTTCTTTGACCTTGCATTCTTGATCCCATCCAAGAACAAACACTCTTTCCTTTGTTGTCCATACGTTTAGGCCGGAGGTGAGCTCTACCCCCCTTAGGCTAGCACTTCAAATATCATGATCATGTACATCATCCACGCATCTTCATTGTCTTGTTGGCGCCTTCTCGAAGCATGACGTTGATAGAAAGGTTTCCTTTGCTCATTGCCTTCTTTAGAATTTTGTCTTAAAGGTAAGATTAGAAAAAAAATATAGAAGAGAGAAAGGAGCTTGTAGAAGGACGAAAAAGGAGGAACCCGTCTAAGCTAATTCTAAGTATATATTATAATAATAAGGGTGTCATCATAAAGCCAGATGCTTCACAACACACCCCACTCAAACAAAGATCCAAATCAACACAAGGCACACCACACTCAAACAACAACGTACTACTTCGTCATTAAGTCTAGATCGGAACATATACTATGGTCAAAGTAAAGATGGTTGATCAAGTGAGGAAAGGGTAAAAATCATTTTACTAAATAGATCAAGAGAAGACAAGTTGAGAAGAGAAAATAGAAAGATCAGAAGAGCACATAGATTGGATTTTTCAATATAGCTTTGAAAATTGGACTTTTTGGCAACCATTCTATCTAAACTTGCGTCCTACGGCCAACACGGCTCTGATACCACTCTGTCACACCCGGTTTTAAGGACAAAACCGAATGCTCATCTATATGTGTGCTCAGGATCAAGTTTCACACATATAGGACAAAGTATAGTAAAACAGAGTAACCAGTGTCATAAATACATCGTACAAATATTACAATAAATGTCTCCAAGGACTAAACGAATACAAACGCTAGCGGAAGACTCCATAACGCCACAGGCAGTCGACCGGGGGCTCCACAAGCTTAGTCTTCACCATCATCTTCAAAGTAGTCCATCTTCACTCTCTGAGCAGCATATCATGATTGTAGAGGAAATAGCAAGCGTGAGTACATGTCGTACTCCGCAAGTGTGGGAGAATATGCAATATGCAAGATTATAACAAGAAAGGCCAACATATGGTTCATAGCAGAAAAGCAACTTATCTTAAGACATTATTAAAGCACCTATATTACTAAGTGAAATAAACCTCCCAAAGGTCATTAACATAAGGTCAACTATACAGGTTACTCCACCTGTAAAGCCAAGGGTTACTCCACCCTAACCAACCTACAGGTTACCCCACCTGTAGAACAAACGGGTTACTCCACCCAAATCTGGTTACCCCACCAGATCCACCCAACCATTCCTACTAATCATGTGAGGATCCAGGCCGCTCCTGACCGTGAGCACGGCTGTCATGACAGTTTTACTTCTCTGCAGAGGTGCACAACTTTACCCACAAGGTGGTGATTCCGTCACTATTCAGTGACTAAAACCTCTATGTTGCCTTCACACTACCAAAGGTGTGAGGCCAAGAGATCACCACATGGTCTTTCAAAGTGCTTCCCAGCCGGCAAACATCCCATGCTAAGGTTCCACCGCTGTGGGATTACGCCATCCAGACAGAAGCCCCCTCTTGCACCGTGGCTAGGATTACTCCGTCCATCACCAAGGAATGAGATTACTCCATCCCACTCCTCTTCCTCGAATGCCGCCAAAACTGGGAAGACAACATAATACATGACCAAGTCTACCATAATCAACCTTGTGCTTTGTGCTGTTGTCCTGGGTTACCGCTCCACGAACCGGTCCTTATGATCACAAGCAGGTACTACCCACAACCAACAGTACCATGACAGGCACATGTGCATACCCGCACCATCATCAACATCCTCCTGCTTGGATCACCTAAGTTCCATGTTGCTAAAAGATTAACCGGTCCATGAAGGTTATGTTTAAGTGAAACCATTAGTCAAGATTATTAGTCAAATTGTTACCCGTCCCAAGACAGCAAGCTAAGCATGACATACCCATCCATATTATTATCAACCACACCCGGGCGACAAGGATAAAGTAAGGAACATGGTATGACACATGGGATTCAAATTAAACGCAACGCATAACTAAACTAGAGGGAGAAAGCAATAGGTTCAAAATGGTCAAGGACACTTGCCTCAAAAGAAGTGCTGCTGCTCAGAGTCTTCATGTTCTTTGTCTTTATCTTGTTAGCTCTCGAACATGCGTTTCTAAATAACGGTAACATGCAAAGCACACAAAGCACAAACAATAAGAAACAGTACACCAAACAGTATCAAATTACTCTAATAACAGTACTAAATGATATATCTCAAGCCTACGATCACGTGAGCGCAAGAATCACTTAAAACGGAGTTACGAGCAAAAAGTTATGATGTTTGAAAGACTAAACACTAAATCTGGAAAAACAGAAACAGTCACGAAATGAAATATGCGTGTTCCCGTTGATTGGATATATATTTTGGAACAAACTTTCCACAAGAATATGTGCAATGTTGTGGAACATGTTGGACACAAGGTGATTGGGGCACTGGTTTACCTGAAAATGAGATCAAATGGTTGGATCTAGATGGGGTTGTTCTGGAACAGTTAACGGTGGCATTGCGTTCCTGGTAGATTCATAAATGATCTCGGCAAATCCTTTGGGGAAATAGTAGTATACTTTCTAGGACATAATATGGTGTTGAATTTAGGTCATAAAAGCATAGGGATTCAGTGAAACACGGAAAACAATTACCATCAGGCGCGCTGGACAGATTCAGAACAGGAGCCGTAGTCATTGCGAATTAGATCCCCGTAGATCCAGGTCAGATCTTGAGCTGAATTTTGGATATGTTGTATAGGACTCTATGGCGCACTTTCTGGTGAAATTTGGCATCAATTGAATGGATGGATCCCCGGGAACGTTGATGCCAATTTGTGACTGTGCTGCTGAACGCGACGGCGGCGAGACGTGGCAGCAGCTTGGCGGCGTGGTTAGGGTTTGAGGGGTGAGGGTGTGCGTGGGGGACAGCAGGGGGGGGGGGGGGGGGCGTGGGAGGGGCTCCCCTATCAATAGAAAGGGTGTCTTAGGGTTTAGGAAAGGTTTTGGGCTTGGCCCATAAGTGGGGAGGGGTGAGGAAAGGTGGGCCTCGGCCCAAACGCAAGGAAATCGATGGGGGAGTTGAGATATGGTGGTGGGCTGCCTTAGCATTTGGCCCAAGAGGGCTTGGGGCCATGGGGAGGACGTGGGGAGGAGTCCAGGTATTCCTAGGCGATGTTGAGATGGTGTCCTAATGAAAGGAAAATGGGGACTAGGAAGAAAAGTGCATTATGAAGCGTTAAATAATGTTTTTCATTCCTTTTGTGAGAAAACGGTAAGTGAAATGAATGTGGATTGAATCATATCTTGGAAGTAGAATGTCGGAGACATCATATCGACATGAATGAATGTATAGATGACGAGAGGTGATGTTATAAAAGGAAATAGCACAACTCATGTGGTCAGAACGAACATACACAAGCCTGAGTTTATATTGATGCGGAAAGGAATAAAGAAAACAAGAAAAATCTCTGAACTTGATCTACAGAGTCGTAGACGGAATTGAAGATCATGGTTGAATAGATCAAGGTACAAATATATAAATGCATTATGAGAGAAACATTGATTCGGCTCAACGAAGATCAAAATGACAAGGGATACAAGAAATTTATATTAAATAATATAAAAGATTGACTAGGTATAAGACATATGACACATAAGTGATATCCATTATTTTAACATCCAACCTTATGTTATGCATCAATGACATGTGCACCTGCTATTGCATCGTCATAAATTTAGTAATTAAAATAATATAATATCATTGTATGGTTATGCCAATACAGAGGCCACGAGGTTGCATGACTTGTAAAGAATTTACAAGGGATAAACATATTTGTTGGAGGTATATGATAAAAGAGAAGGAACAAGAACACGCTACAAGAACAAAAGGGATAACAGAAGATATATGAAGGATTTATAGGATTCCTTACCCAAGACTGTGCTGTCCAAAGCAACTATGCAAAGAAAAATGTGCACACTGCTGAGGAGTCGAACAACGGTGTTAAGGGACATGGAGGGATAGAGGAAAATGATCAGGGAGACATGATTTCCATAGGGGAGACGAGATAGGGATCTGACCATCGATTTTCTTGGTAGATAAGTATATACGGCAACTACGATGCAACCCTTGGTGTTGCACGATACGATGGCAAGCAAATATTGTGCACGCTAGGATTTGCAGGGCGATGTGGTGTTCTTAACTGGGTAGAGCAGGGCTCGCTACTAGTCAAGTTATAACGAGGGGACACGGATTTTATGAGTCATGGCTGAATGAAACAAGACACAATAGAGAGGCAAATGTGTTTATTTTTTAGGGGCTCTAGGTGAGCTATAGATGGAGCTTAAGACTGAATTGCAACGGCTGTAGCTAGGCTCCAACCAAAATGAGGCAAAAGAGGAGAAGGAATAGATAACAACAGTGGTTTGCTGTGGCTTATTTGTAACTAGTTTGCATGCAAAGATAGAAAAAGAGAAAAGAAACACAAAGAATGCTGAGGTCTTCTTGGTGCTATCTATTTTAGATAGAAGATGAGATACAAATAAAGAGTAAGAAAGAAAAAAGTAAGGCCCGAGATACTGCGTTGCAAGAATTGGTGCATGTAGAAGGCAGAGAGAAGGCCAAAAGAGAACAACGGAGCTAGATAGAAGCTTAATTAGGTTGCTATAGCACAGTAAGCCAGTAGTATCCGGTGTGCATAGCAAATAATTGATGAAGGCGACACTTGATCAGCGATATGGGGGAAAAGGCTGTCGTAAGCTGCAACCTTGGATTCCAATGTAGCTACGTATGTAGATTTCAAATAAGTCACGATGGATAGAAAAAAAACAAAGGAATGAAATGTCTGGGGTACAAGCTGATGGAGAGACATAAAGAAATTAGAAATGATTGAAAGTGCAGGCAGGTAGCTCGTTTGCTTGCAACTCAAATGATAGAAATAAGCAGAAAGCAGAACGACAGGGTAGCATTAAGAGAGGTAAGGTTTGGCGAAAGCTAGATAGCAAGATGATGATAAGAGGAAAAACAGTAGGGAGGAGGGTGATTGGGTGGTGATAGCGATGGTCTATTGGATTGACTGCACAGTAAGGAAGAAAGACATATAACTAGATAGATAGATAGATAAAGAGCCTCGAGAAAAGATCAGCTGCTTGTTGTGGTGATGCTATCTTCATTACAAACATCTAGTAGAAAGAGAGAGAAAGAAAAGATGATTGAACAATAAAATCAAGCTGCTCGCAGGTGGCTTGATTGCTTGCAAACAAATGTAATGAAGAGAGAGTAGCATGGTAGAGTAGCAGCAAAGAGTATGGCTTGGTTGTACATAAGCTTCATGGCACGATCGAAGGAAAATAAATTAAGGATGGTAGACGAGAGAAAAGAAAAAGGAACATAAGAGGCAAAACAAAAGGCATGCAGAGATATTTCGATTGCATAGTTGTTGCACAAGGATAGCTTAAGTGTTTCCATGCTGTCGGAGAAAAGAGAAGAAAGGAAATGAATAGGATCGCAGCTTGGCCGGAATTAGGCCTAGGCCAGAAATAAGATTATTATCGCTATTCGAAAACTAATCCGAACTACAAGATCACTAGTGAATTTTAAAAATTCATTTTTCACACAGAGAAGAACCTAATGCAGACTAACGAGCATGAATGCAACAAACAAATTAATATAACCTATATTAACTTGATTTATTTAGAAAATAATTCCTTTGCCTAAAGAAAAGTGACAACAGTCGAATATTAAAGATAAATTTTAAACTATTTTCAAAAGTTTTAAAATTTAGTGAAATTTAAGTCACATTCTAAAATTTGAAATTTTGGGGTATGACAAGACTACCCCCTTAACAGGAATCTCGCCCCGAGATTCGGTGAGGCTAGCAAGAAAAAGGTGACAAGATGCATGATATTTGTTAGGCTGGATGCGTTGTATAATGTGCATTTGTGCCTAATATTATTGCAAATAAAGCAAAAGTCATGCAAAAAATTCCAACTTTTTTCCTTCACATTTTCCACTTTTACGTCTATTCATGGTTTCAATTAAAAAAATCTACGGCTAACAGGTAAGGCTGGATGCTTTGTATAATGTGCATTGTGCCTAATATTATTGCAACTAAAGCAAAAGTCATGCAAAAATTTCCAACTTTTTTCCTTCACATTTTCCACTTTTACATCTTTTCATGGTTTCAATTAAAAAATCTACGGCTAACAGGTAAAATCAAGCGACTAGCAGCCCAGACCGCTCGGTCAGCAGTTCTGATTTCATCCAATATCAAAGAAATTAACGGTTTTTGTCAATTAGGCATGTGCCTGCTTGAGGTAGCAGGGGCTTTGTAGTGGATGTCGATCTCCTTCTCCTTGTTGTCCTCTAGTGAGGATGAGCGCCAACATGTCGAGGCCGGTGATGGAATGTCTTCAAACTAACCATTGCCGTGCTCCCTAAAGATTGTCACCATTTCTCAGGTATGGTCATTCTTATAGCACGACATGGCCTTGGACCAAGCCAGAGATATGGAAAGGTGCCCCCGATCAGGGAGCTTTATTAGAGTGCATAATTAGGAAGTAGTTAACATGAATAGAAAACATGTCTAGCTCCTTCCTTAAACATTTTCTTGTAAGTAAGCCTGCCAGATCAATTGCAACAAGGATGCAACGACAGGCATCCATTTAATTTTTCCATATAACACAATACTAATACATATGGTATGGGGCTTTCAGATATGCGCACGCATAAACTACTGACCCGTTGATACTCTTGGCACCGTGCACCAGTTATTCCGGTACTTACTTAACATTCTAGCAGCACTTTTATTTTATGCTAGTATATAGTGCTGCTTGCACACGTCGACGACGACATAGTGACTCATTTACTTGCCGGCGGCGGGGAAGTCAATCTGCTTGGCGCCGACATTGCTGGAGACGTAGCACGGGCCGCTCTGGCAGCCTTTGCCGCAGTAGTCGCCGCCGAGGCCGCAGAACCCGAACTGGCTGCAGCAGAGGTTGTTGGCGCAGCCCTCGCTGCCGCAATTCTGGGCATCAGTGATTGTCGCAGCAAAGGCCAGGAGCAGAGCGCCCAGCACGAGGGCCTTCATCATGCCTAGGGTTGCAGGTTTCACGGCCATAGTTTGTGTGTATACTTACACTTGAGGATCGAGTCAAGTGAGAAGTGAGCTAGTGAACTGATGATGGATGCACACAATGAAGCTGCAAGCCACCCTTTATATAGTGTGGCATGGATGCATCCAGTCACGTCCAGTCATGTGGCTTGAGAACAGTACTACGGACCGAAGCATACGACTTCTACGGAGATTTGTGACTTTTGTGCGTGCACTAGCTTGTTGGACCTTACTCGCTCCTTCGTCCTCTACAAATACTGAAGTTTCGAACCATGTATCCGAATCACAAATGAAATGAATTTAAACAAACTACATTACGATTGGCACAGCTCAAGCTCCAATATCTATTCAAATTTTTTAGTTTATAAGATAACTTAAAGTATTCTAGAGATTTGTATTTTTAATCCAAAACAAAATAAAATGTCGTAACTACAAATGTTTAATCCATCCATACCTCCATACTTATGGATTACTGGGACGGTTCCAACAAATTAATGATTTTTTTTTTTGGACTGAAGCTTTGCAAACGGTGCCTTGGCCAGACTAGCTAGGTTCATGGATCCAGGTTCAACAATTATTCTCCTATAGGGATATGATGGATTTATTATAGCCATTCCACCAGCACGTGGGTAACAAAGGACTAATGCCATTCTTCTACGAGAATTCTTCGATTAGTCAATATTCTGCTACGAGTATTATTCGCTCGATAATAGTTTATACGAAAGGTTAATTGCATGCGTACAACCTCTTCTGGTGATTGTTGGCAGATGGATTGCCCCTTACTCACTGCTCCGGTTCATGCTCCAGTTCACAAAACGACACTATGCAATAATCGCCTGCTTTGGTTCGCGATACTGATTGATGACAGATTTGAAAGGATGAAGGAAACTAAGCAAGGTTTGCAGATGATATGTGTTGAGCCTTATTTGGCACAACTCAAGCTCCAAGATCTATTCTAAATTATTAGTTGAGGCAATTTTAGATTCTTATTTTTGATCTACAATAAAAATTAAATTAACTTAACTAAAGATCCTTAATCCACCCACACCTTCATATTTTTGGATTTATATGGAACCACATATGAAATGGTTTCAAAAAAGTTTATGAATATTTTGGAATTGAAGCTTTGTGAAACAGAGCCTAGGCCGGGCTATAGGTTCACGGATCCAGGTTCAACAGTTGTTCTCCTATACAGATATGATGGGTGTATATATATTGTCATCTCACCCGCACATGGAGCAACAGAGGACTAAAGCCATTGTTCTGCTACGAGTATTTTATATGAGAGATTACCATTCACAGTACTACAACATTGGATTGGATGGCCGAGAGAAGACTGCTCTTTCTAATATCCGGTTATGAATTATTACCTGTTGTTGAGTGGTTTAGGATGCATGATCAATTTGTTCTTTATTATGAACAGCACTCTCAGGATAATGCTTTTTCTAATATCCGGTTATGAATTCTTGTATTTTTCTTTGTCAAGGAGCTGTTGCTCTAGACAGAGAGCTCTGAGGAGACTATCTAGACAGAGAGCTCTGCACGGTGGAGGGCGACGGTCGCTGACATCCGTGACCTCGTCACGTCCGGTGTCACGCATGCATGTCCCGCACATCTTCCGCGTGAGAGCCATGAGCGACGAGTGAGAGGAAGCCCTATGCCTAAAGCGCAAAAACATCATCCCTCACCTTCGCTGACTCCATCATGAATCAATAGTTTAACTCCATCCAAATGATAAAGCAACTTAAGTCCTAGGTTGTAGCAGCTCTTTAGTAATGGTAAGTATATTTAGAAGTCTTAAACTTGCATGCCTAGTATGATTGATGTTATGATATTGGAAAGATAGACACTATATTCGTGTGCAGGAAAAAATAATAAAATACTTATAATTTTATCTTACTGAGAAGTGTGAAGTGGGAATACTGATTTCAAAGTGTATTATAAACATTTTGTCTTAAGAAAAAATATCCTAAAGTTTATTTTTTTTCTCTATGGTCACCCGAATTTACATTTATATCGAGGAGGTATCCTTTTCTTTCACTGGAGAATAATATACTTAATCATATATTTTGCCTTCTTA
The DNA here is from genome assembly GCA_007726485.1 of Eragrostis curvula. NCBI lineage: Eukaryota > Viridiplantae > Streptophyta > Magnoliopsida > Poales > Poaceae > Eragrostis > Eragrostis curvula. Next base: position 29,915 of record RWGY01001117.1, on the reverse strand, counting down.
ATTGCATATTTTCTATTATATGTGATGTCACACCACCATCTTATAATATGTCGTTTTCTGTATCACTTATTTCTCACCTCGATACTTATAAAACCGTCTTAATATATGAATATATGATACTTATCAAATCAAAGATTGTTGTATCGATTACTTTACTTTCAATTCTACTCCCACACTCCTAAGAGCATTAAAAAGTGGTTGGGTACATCGCATCTGAGAGGTGACATGTCACGTACAAGCTGCATTTAATCATACACTATAGTTCTTTAGTACATTCTCAAAATTCGTAGTTTTGTGTTACTTTGGTGCAAATATTCGTAGATTTTTGAAATTTACATCTTTTGAAAAACTTGATGTCATAAAGCTATTACGTAATTATGGGTCCTATAAAGTTTTAATCACATTACATTTGAACCGCCAAATGGTTGAATTTTGCTATATGAGTACTATATATAATTAATCATTTATTTCACCTTCTATATCATTTATGTTTTTTTATTCAATTCAAAGAACATTTAATGCCCTGTGGATCATACATGTCATATCAAAGTTTTGGTCAACTCAATTTGACACATGGTTGCAATCTAAACACCCATACATCAAAATTTTAACTAATCCCACCATTTGACTGTCCAATTTTGGCACAAGCTAGTTGGCTTCCTTGATGACATGTGTCATCCTATCTTCCACCTAAGGTGGTTGACTGTCAACCTACATTCAGCGTGGAAGCTAAGAGCAGCTATCTGAAGAGTGAAACTATTGTATTATTTTTCAATTCACAGTAGAGGTACCCACTTGCAAACTTATATATTCAAGTATTCAAATTATGCATGACTATATTTTTTTATACAAAGTGTCGGCGTTTTGAAATCGGCCGACGAGTAAATTTAGACTACGCGCTTGGTTGATTGAAGGAAGGTGAATTGACACGATGAGTTATACTGGTTCAGGCAATCGAAGCCCTAAGTCCAGTGAGTTGGTTCGGATTGTATTGCTCGTAGTAGGGGTTACAAGCCAAGGCGAGAGAGGGAGAGGCTCCCAAGTCTCTAAGTGTTCGTGAGTTCGAGAGAGCTCGTCCTGGCGTGTGTCGCAAGAACGAGTGAAAGTGAGTTCGGCCCCCTTACCGTGGTCTAGCTTTTCCTTTTATCCGGTCAAGGGAAAGTGGACCTTACAAAGATGGAGGAAAAAAGAAAAAGAAAGCTAAGGAAAAGAGTGTAGGTAGGCTGCAGGCTAGGACGGATTGTCCCTTCCATGCCGCCCCGTTCCGTGGGCGAGGACGATGACGTTGGTCGTTTTTGCGTCACGGCGGCCGTGTCCGCGCCCTGTTGATAACTGTTTGGCCACTGTTTAGCTATTGTTCTGACCCTGTTTGGCGCCACCCAGGGCTATTTCCGCGTGCCCAACAGTTTGATCGCTGTCAAAGGTCCATGTGAGACGTGCGAAGGCGGTGGCTCACGTCTAGGGATGGGCTAAAGGCTCCCCACTTGCGCTTGAGTTAAATGCTGCCCAACCATCAGAGCGCGCTCTCGTTCGCTCGACCGTGTCCCGCCTTGCTGGGGTCGAGGGACCGGGGTCGGACGAGGCGGGCTTCCTCCCGACCCTTCGCGGGTCGTGGGCGCTTGTCAGTCGGACTCGGCTCCACGTGGCGTCTTCTCTGAGCGGGTGGTCCCGGTGACTCAGTCGTTGGAGGACCCGGGGGCAGTATGGATCGGCCTCTGGGTCGGTTCTCTGGGCCCGATCGTTTTTTCCCTTGATAAAAGGGGGGTTTAGAGGTTAACCGCGGATACCTAAAAGTAGGTATCCAACAGTAGCCCCCGAGCCCCGTGGGGAATGCGTCCGTGATGCTCGCGGGGCTCCTTCATGCCGCGGGCGTTAAGAGTCTTTCTTTGATCCATGCAAAGTTTCCGGGGGGTGCGCGCGAGCGCACCCGCCGGGTGTAGCCCCCGAGCCTAGGAGGAAGTGGTTCATTTGCTTCCAGGCTGAGTTCGAGTGGTGCCTCCTTCCCTTGTCCTGCTCCGCCTCGTGTCTCGGTGGCCGAGCCATCACGAGGATACTATAGGCGCGGGGGATTAGGGCTTTCGTCCGTTTACGGCACGGCCCTCGACGGTCAGAGAACCTTGACAGGCTTTCGCTGTTCATGCATGCTTTCTTAGGCTTTCGTGCCTTTCCATGCATTCACCCTTCGTTCTCATCCGTCCGCGCGACCTGCCTATAAATGGAAGGGTCTCCCTTGCCTGTTTTTGCCATGATTTGTCATGGCAAGCAGAAAAAGTCCCCTCTCACGTGCTCCGCCAGAGGGGGAGGGGAGCGAGTGACGCGCCCAAGCTCCCAACGTTTTTTCCCTTCATAAAAGGTGGGTTTAGAGGTTAACCGCGGATACCTAAAAGTAGGTGCTGGCGCATGCTCCCGCATCGGGTCCACTTCGAGACGAGTAAAGAGCCAGTGTGGGGGAGTTTGTTGATGGCCCTTATAGCATATCTTTTACCGTCAACCATTTACACTTTATAACCAAAATCCAACACCAAGAGTAGAAGTAGGGCTTATTACTAACAAATTCCACTAGTCTTGGTATATCTATGAGTGCAGGTGCAATCCACAGGAGAACGGGGAAAAGGACGCCCAAACCATGGACTTCACATCAACAGAATTTTCCTCGGAATAAAGACTACACCCGAAAAGCCCAAAACCAGAGAATAAAGCCTCAACTCTACGGAATGCAAGCAGATCAGAGAAGTGGACAACCAGAGGAGCAGGCCTGAGGAAGATCAGGCCCAGAGGGGCCCAGGCCAGGTCGGCCGACCCCTCCGGCCAGGTCGGCCAACCTGCCAGGGAGGCCCCCCTGGCCCATCTTCCTATGGCGGTTCACAACCGACCTCTGAAGGTCGGTTCCACCTGCAATCAATGCCACCGACCTTGGGAACCGTCTCAAAGTTGCCGACCTTCCAGGTCTATAAATAAAGGGGGTACCCCCTCCCCTCCAAGACACACAAGACACAAGAAACACAAAGCAACACTCCTATCCCAAAGGCCCAGGGCCTCTTGTATATTAGTAGAATAGGGAGAGGGCAAGATCCAAGAGGGGTGTAGTGCTAGTTCATAGTTTTAGTTCATAGCTAGTTCTTGTTCTTAGTTCTTCGTTCATACTTGGATCTTGGCGTGTGATCATATTATTTTGTGGTTACACGTGTTGATTGTGTTTTAGTATTTCCTTATCCTTTAGCTATCTCTCTTGCTATATTTGCTTACGGGATCATCGCTCCGCAAGGGGTGCTCTAGCTTCCTGAATCAGTTCTAGGCCGAAGTTAGAGTAGTAATTGACAGCATAGACGTGGTGTCTAGGCTGGAGGTTACCTGTGTTTGTCAGGTGCTCCACGGTTTGTAGAGATAGGCGGCAGGTGGTGACAGCCCTGTCCGTCCTTTCGTAATCCTCCACGTTTGGGTACGTCGTAGAGCTACAGGCTGGCATGGCTTGGCAGACCAAGCCTAAACCAGTGCCCGAAGTAAGCAAGTAGAACTTGAGTGCTGCTAGAAGTAGGGAGCGCTAGAATTCAGTTACCCCCTTGAGCCTAGGAGGTGTTCGTTTCCAGGGGTCTAAATTTTAGAGGGGTCACATCAAAGAGAATTTTGTTATTTAGAAGTATTAAATAAAATTTAATTACAAAACTAACTGCAGAACCCCGGGTCTAATTCGCGAGACGAATCTAATGAGGGTAATTAAGCTATGGTTAGATGATGATTACTGTAGCATTACTGTAACAAAACATAGATTAATTAGGCTCATTAGATTCGTCTTGAAATGAGCATTCATCTGTCAAAAAGGTTTTGTCATAAAATTTTATTTAATGCTCCTAAATGACAAGATTCTCTTTCATTTTAGAGGTCTAAAATTTAGAGGGGTGGAAACGAACACCCCCTAAACTGCTATAGTTCTTGTTGTCCTTGGGTAAAACTAACCTTGTTGCAGATTACCTCCGTTCCTTAGGGAAAACAAATACGATACCTTGGAATACTCCCGGGTGAAGTGCTACAATGGTACACCGTGCCTTGCGGAATTATCTGTGACCGTAAGAAGTATCAACAGCTGGCCAAATCTTCGTCCTTATAATTCTAGAAAGCTTGAATTCTACTCAAAGCAATGCGCGTTTCTTGGCTATTGAAATCTTCACAAAGGATTTAAATGCCTTGACATCTCCCCTGGTCGTGTTTATATTTCTCGCGATGTCACATTTGATGAAACTATTTTTCCCTTTGCTGCTCTTCATCCCAATGCTGGTGCTAGATTGCGACAAGAAATTCTTTTGCTAAATCCATCTCTTTTAAATCCAGGGGGTGTACATGTGCATATGATCCATTATTGACTAACACTCATGCTACTAACAATTCTCGTGGAGAAAGCAGCTGAAAATCATGAAGAAATTTCTGCATCGCATGTGCCTGCACTGGCCATTGAAGAAGTTTCCTTGGGCACGCTCATCGAGGTTGATCTTCCTGTGCCTGCCGCTCCGGAGTCAGCGCAGGTGCTGGCGCATGCTCCCGCATCGGGTCCACTTCGCACCGAACAGGCGGGCCCGGTGTCATCGCTCCGCAACGAGGTTGGCGGGGCCCGGTTGTCTTCGCGTGGAGCGCGCTCTCCAGCCCCGGCCCCACCTGCGCCCCTGCCCCGCGACAACACTACAACAGGCGCGGACTCTCCCGCAACTGCGGTGCGTCGACACGAGGGGGGATCTTCCTCGGATCGTGCGACTACGCCTATGCATGCTGCTGCCCTGGGATCCTCTGTGGCGCTCGATCCGGTGCCCCTAGCTGAACCTGCTCCTACAGGCCAAATGCATACGCGGTCAAAGTCAGGTATCAGTAAACCAAAAGTTTACAATGGCGACACTGTTTTGTATAGCTTCTTGCCACTGCTGAACCCTCAAACTGTTGATGATGCATTGAAACACAAAGAGTAGAATGTGCCATGGATAAAAAATTTCTGCCTTAATCAATAACAAGACGTGGCATCTTGTTCCTCCTAAATATGGGAGAAAACATTATAGATTGCAAATGGGTCTATAAAATTAAGAGGAAGGCATATGGCTCTATTGATAGATACAAGGCTCGCTTAGTATCAAGGGGTTTAAACAAAATATGGGATAGATTATGAAGACAATTTTAGTCATGTTGTAAAGCTGCTACTATTCATCTTGTGTTGTCAATTGCAGTTTTTAGAGGATGGAGTCTTCGACAAATTGATGTGAGAACGCGTTTCTTCATGGTGTTCTGTGCGACAGCCACCAGGTTATAAGGATAAGTCTTGTCCTTCTTATGTTTGCAAGCTAGATAAAGCTCTCTGGCCTTAAACAAGCACCTCGGGCCTGGTACTCACGGCTAAGCATGAGATTACTGGAACTCGGTTTTGTTCCCTCTAAAGCTGACACATCATTGTTTTACTTTTGTAAAGGGAACTTTACAATGTTCATACTTGTCTATGTTGATGATATTATTGTTGCAAGCTTTTCTACTCAGGCTACATCAGCACTTCTCAAGAATCTTGAAAAGGACTTCGCACTGAAAGATCTTGGGAACCTTCATTACTTCTTGGGAATTGAGTAAAGAAGAAGGATGAAGGGATTATTTTGACTCAAGAAGGGTATGCAACTGATATATTGAAACGTGTGAATTTGCACACGTGTAAGACTGTCAACGCTCCAATGTCGACAACAGAAAAATTGTCGATACAATCAGGAGAACCTCTCTGTCCTGAAGATGCTACACAGTATAGAAGTATAGTTGGAGCTCTGCAATATTTGACATTAACTCGGCCTGTTATTTCTTTTGCAGTCAATAAAATTTGTCAATTTTTGCATTGTCCAACTCTAACGCATTGCAGTGCAGGAAAAGGAATTCTCAGATATCTAAGAGGAACTCTACCAATGGGGTTGCATATTAACAAGAGTAAGAGTACGTTGTTGAGTGCTTTCTCAGATGCAGATTGGGCAGGTTGTCCTGATGATAGAAGATTTACGGGAGGCTTTGCTGTTTTATTAGGCTCAAATCTCATATCATGGATTGCGAGGAAACAAGCAACTGTATCGTGATCAAGCACTCAGGCAGAATACAAATCTCTTGCAAATGCTACCGCAGAAGTGATGTGGTTACAATCCTTATTATTAAAAGAGCTCAACATCCATCATCCTCCTGCAGCAGTCTTGTGGTGTGATAATTTGGGAGCCACTTATTTATCTGCCAACCCGGTCTTCCATGGTAGAGTAAAACATGTTGAAATAGATTTTCATTTTTTGCGAGAACGTGTTGCACGAAAATTACTAGATATTCGGTTTATACCGTCTGGAGATCAAGTTGCAGATGGATTTACCAGGCCTCTTGCAATTCATCAGCTAGAAGGA
>RWGY01001117.1:0-22526 GCA_007726485.1 Eragrostis curvula | reverse complement strand
GTGTGCAGGAAAAAATAATAAAATACTTATAATTTTATCTTACTGAGAAGTGTGAAGTGGGAATACTGATTTCAAAGTGTATTATAAACATTTTGTCTTAAGAAAAAATATCCTAAAGTTTATTTTTTTTCTCTATGGTCACCCGAATTTACATTTATATCGAGGAGGTATCCTTTTCTTTCACTGGAGAATAATACTTAATCATATATTTTGCCTTCTTAATTGCATATTTTCTATTATATGTGATGTCACACCACCATCTTATAATATGTCGTTTTCTGTATCACTTATTTCTCACCTCGATACTTATAAAACCGTCTTAATATATGAATATATGATACTTATCAAATCAAAGATTGTTGTATCGATTACTTTACTTTCAATTCTACTCCCACACTCCTAAGAGCATTAAAAAGTGGTTGGGTACATCGCATCTGAGAGGTGACATGTCACGTACAAGCTGCATTTAATCATACACTATAGTTCTTTAGTACATTCTCAAATTTCGTAGTTTTGTGTTACTTTGGTGCAAATATTCGTAGATTTTTGAAATTTACATCTTTTGAAAACTTGATGTCATAAAGCTATTACGTAATTATGGGTCCTATAAAGTTTTAATCACATTACATTTGAACCGCCAAATGGTTGAATTTTGCTATATGAGTACTATATATAATTAATCATTTATTTCACCTTCTATATCATTATGTTTTTTTATTCAATTCAAAGAACATTTAATGCCCTGTGGATCATACATGTCATATCAAAGTTTTGGTCAACTCAATTTGACACATGGTTGCAATCTAAACACCCATACATCAAAATTTTAACTAATCCCACCATTTGACTGTCCAATTTTGGCACAAGCTAGTTGGCTTCCTTGATGACATGTGTCATCCTATCTTCCACCTAAGGTGGTTGACTGTCAACCTACATTCAGCGTGGAAGCTAAGAGCAGCTATCTGAAGAGTGAAACTATTGTATTATTTTTCAATTCACAGTAGAGGTACCCACTTGCAAACTTATATATTCAAGTATTCAAATTATGCATGACTATATTTTTTTATACAAAGTGTCGGCGTTTTGAAATCGGCCGACGAGTAAATTTAGACTACGCGCTTGGTTGATTGAAGGAAGGTGAATTGACACGATGAGTTATACTGGTTCAGGCAATCGAAGCCCTAAGTCCAGTGAGTTGGTTCGGATTGTATTGCTCGTAGTAGGGGTTACAAGCCAAGGCGAGAGAGGGAGAGGCTCCCAAGTCTCTAAGTGTTCGTGAGTTCGAGAGAGCTCGTCCTGGCGTGTGTCGCAAGAACGAGTGAAAGTGAGTTCGGCCCCCTTACCGTGGTCTAGCTTTTCCTTTTATCCGGTCAAGGGAAAGTGGACCTTACAAAGATGGAGGAAAAAAGAAAAAGAAAGCTAAGGAAAGAGTGTAGGTAGGCTGCAGGCTAGGACGGATTGTCCCTTCCATGCCGCCCCGTTCCGTGGGCGAGGACGATGACGTTGGTCGTTTTTGCGTCACGGCGGCCGTGTCCGCGCCCTGTTGATAACTGTTTGGCCACTGTTTAGCTATTGTTCTGACCCTGTTTGGCGCCACCCAGGGCTATTTCCGCGTGCCCAACAGTTTGATCGCTGTCAAAGGTCCATGTGAGACGTGCGAAGGCGGTGGCTCACGTCTAGGGATGGGCTAAAGGCTCCCCACTTGCGCTTGAGTTAAATGCTGCCCAACCATCAGAGCGCGCTCTCGTTCGCTCGACCGTGTCCCGCCTTGCTGGGGTCGAGGGACCGGGGTCGGACGAGGCGGGCTTCCTCCCGACCCTTCGCGGGTCGTGGGCGCTTGTCAGTCGGACTCGGCTCCACGTGGCGTCTTCTCTGAGCGGGTGGTCCCGGTGACTCAGTCGTTGGAGGACCCGGGGGCAGTATGGATCGGCCTCTGGGTCGGTTCTCTGGGCCCGATCGTTTTTTCCCTTGATAAAAGGGGGTTTAGAGGTTAACCGCGGATACCTAAAAGTAGGTATCCAACAGTAGCCCCCGAGCCCCGTGGGGAATGCGTCCGTGATGCTCGCGGGGCTCCTTCATGCCGCGGGCGTTAAGAGTCTTTCTTTGATCCATGCAAAGTTTCCGGGGGGTGCGCGCGAGCGCACCCGCCGGGTGTAGCCCCCGAGCCTAGGAGGAAGTGGTTCATTTGCTTCCAGGCTGAGTTCGAGTGGTGCCTCCTTCCCTTGTCCTGCTCCGCCTCGTGTCTCGGTGGCCGAGCCATCACGAGGATACTATAGGCGCGGGGGATTAGGGCTTTCGTCCGTTTACGGCACGGCCCTCGACGGTCAGAGAACCTTGACAGGCTTTCGCTGTTCATGCATGCTTTCTTAGGCTTTCGTGCCTTTCCATGCATTCACCCTTCGTTCTCATCCGTCCGCGCGACCTGCCTATAAATGGAAGGGTCTCCCTTGCCTGTTTTTGCCATGATTTGTCATGGCAAGCAGAAAAAGTCCCCTCTCACGTGCTCCGCCAGAGGGGGAGGGGAGCGAGTGACGCGCCCAAGCTCCCAACGTTTTTTCCCTTCATAAAAGGTGGGTTTAGAGGTTAACCGCGGATACCTAAAAGTAGGTGCTGGCGCATGCTCCCGCATCGGGTCCACTTCGAGACGAGTAAAGAGCCAGTGTGGGGGAGTTTGTTGATGGCCCTTATAGCATATCTTTTACCGTCAACCATTTACACTTTATAACCAAAATCCAACACCAAGAGTAGAAGTAGGGCTTATTACTAACAAATTCCACTAGTCTTGGTATATCTATGAGTGCAGGTGCAATCCACAGGAGAACGGGGAAAAGGACGCCCAAACCATGGACTTCACATCAACAGAATTTTCCTCGGAATAAAGACTACACCCGAAAAGCCCAAAACCAGAGAATAAAGCCTCAACTCTACGGAATGCAAGCAGATCAGAGAAGTGGACAACCAGAGGAGCAGGCCTGAGGAAGATCAGGCCCAGAGGGGCCCAGGCCAGGTCGGCCGACCCCTCCGGCCAGGTCGGCCAACCTGCCAGGGAGGCCCCCCTGGCCCATCTTCCTATGGCGGTTCACAACCGACCTCTGAAGGTCGGTTCCACCTGCAATCAATGCCACCGACCTTGGGAACCGTCTCAAAGTTGCCGACCTTCCAGGTCTATAAATAAAGGGGGTACCCCCTCCCCTCCAAGACACACAAGACACAAGAAACACAAAGCAACACTCCTATCCCAAAGGCCCAGGGCCTCTTGTATATTAGTAGAATAGGGAGAGGGCAAGATCCAAGAGGGGTGTAGTGCTAGTTCATAGTTTTAGTTCATAGCTAGTTCTTGTTCTTAGTTCTTCGTTCATACTTGGATCTTGGCGTGTGATCATATTATTTTGTGGTTACACGTGTTGATTGTGTTTTAGTATTTCCTTATCCTTTAGCTATCTCTCTTGCTATATTTGCTTACGGGATCATCGCTCCGCAAGGGGTGCTCTAGCTTCCTGAATCAGTTCTAGGCCGAAGTTAGAGTAGTAATTGACAGCATAGACGTGGTGTCTAGGCTGGAGGTTACCTGTGTTTGTCAGGTGCTCCACGGTTTGTAGAGATAGGCGGCAGGTGGTGACAGCCCTGTCCGTCCTTTCGTAATCCTCCACGTTTGGGTACGTCGTAGAGCTACAGGCTGGCATGGCTTGGCAGACCAAGCCTAAACCAGTGCCCGAAGTAAGCAAGTAGAACTTGAGTGCTGCTAGAAGTAGGGAGCGCTAGAATTCAGTTACCCCCTTGAGCCTAGGAGGTGTTCGTTTCCAGGGGTCTAAATTTTAGAGGGGTCACATCAAAGAGAATTTTGTTATTTAGAAGTATTAAATAAAATTTAATTACAAAACTAACTGCAGAACCCCGGGTCTAATTCGCGAGACGAATCTAATGAGGGTAATTAAGCTATGGTTAGATGATGATTACTGTAGCATTACTGTAACAAAACATAGATTAATTAGGCTCATTAGATTCGTCTTGAAATGAGCATTCATCTGTCAAAAAGGTTTTGTCATAAAATTTTATTTAATGCTCCTAAATGACAAGATTCTCTTTCATTTTAGAGGTCTAAAATTTAGAGGGGTGGAAACGAACACCCCCTAAACTGCTATAGTTCTTGTTGTCCTTGGGTAAAACTAACCTTGTTGCAGATTACCTCCGTTCCTTAGGGAAAACAAATACGATACCTTGGAATACTCCCGGGTGAAGTGCTACAATGGTACACCGTGCCTTGCGGAATTATCTGTGACCGTAAGAAGTATCAACAGCTGGCCAAATCTTCGTCCTTATAATTCTAGAAAGCTTGAATTCTACTCAAAGCAATGCGCGTTTCTTGGCTATTGAAATCTTCACAAAGGATTTAAATGCCTTGACATCTCCCCTGGTCGTGTTTATATTTCTCGCGATGTCACATTTGATGAAACTATTTTTCCCTTTGCTGCTCTTCATCCCAATGCTGGTGCTAGATTGCGACAAGAAATTCTTTTGCTAAATCCATCTCTTTTAAATCCAGGGGGTGTACATGTGCATATGATCCATTATTGACTAACACTCATGCTACTAACAATTCTCGTGGAGAAAGCAGCTGAAAATCATGAAGAAATTTCTGCATCGCATGTGCCTGCACTGGCCATTGAAGAAGTTTCCTTGGGCACGCTCATCGAGGTTGATCTTCCTGTGCCTGCCGCTCCGGAGTCAGCGCAGGTGCTGGCGCATGCTCCCGCATCGGGTCCACTTCGCACCGAACAGGCGGGCCCGGTGTCATCGCTCCGCAACGAGGTTGGCGGGGCCCGGTTGTCTTCGCGTGGAGCGCGCTCTCCAGCCCCGGCCCCACCTGCGCCCCTGCCCCGCGACAACACTACAACAGGCGCGGACTCTCCCGCAACTGCGGTGCGTCGACACGAGGGGGGATCTTCCTCGGATCGTGCGACTACGCCTATGCATGCTGCTGCCCTGGGATCCTCTGTGGCGCTCGATCCGGTGCCCCTAGCTGAACCTGCTCCTACAGGCCAAATGCATACGCGGTCAAAGTCAGGTATCAGTAAACCAAAAGTTTACAATGGCGACACTGTTTTGTATAGCTTCTTTGCCACTGCTGAACCCTCAACTGTTGATGATGCATTGAAACACAAAGAGTAGAAATGTGCCATGGATAAAAAAATTTCTGCCTTAATCAATAACAAGACGTGGCATCTTGTTCCTCCTAAATATGGGAGAAACATTATAGATTGCAAATGGGTCTATAAAATTAAGAGGAAGGCATATGGCTCTATTGATAGATACAAGGCTCGCTTAGTATCAAAGGGGTTTAAACAAAATATGGGATAGATTATGAAGACAATTTTAGTCATGTTGTAAAAGCTGCTACTATTCATCTTGTGTTGTCAATTGCAGTTTTTAGAGGATGGAGTCTTCGACAAATTGATGTGCAGAACGCGTTTCTTCATGGTGTTCTGTGCGACAGCCACCAGGTTATAAGGATAAGTCTTGTCCTTCTTATGTTTGCAAGCTAGATAAAGCTCTCTGGCCTTAAACAAGCACCTCGGGCCTGGTACTCACGGCTAAGCATGAGATTACTGGAACTCGGTTTTGTTCCCTCTAAAGCTGACACATCATTGTTTTACTTTTGTAAAGGGAACTTTACAATGTTCATACTTGTCTATGTTGATGATATTATTGTTGCAAGCTTTTCTACTCAGGCTACATCAGCACTTCTCAAGAATCTTGAAAAGGACTTCGCACTGAAAGATCTTGGGAACCTTCATTACTTCTTGGGAATTGAGTAAAGAAGAAGGATGAAGGGATTATTTTGACTCAAGAAGGGTATGCAACTGATATATTGAAACGTGTGAATTTGCACACGTGTAAGACTGTCAACGCTCCAATGTCGACAACAGAAAAATTGTCGATACAATCAGGAGAACCTCTCTGTCCTGAAGATGCTACACAGTATAGAAGTATAGTTGGAGCTCTGCAATATTTGACATTAACTCGGCCTGTTATTTCTTTTGCAGTCAATAAAATTTGTCAATTTTTGCATTGTCCAACTCTAACGCATTGCAGTGCAGGAAAAGGAATTCTCAGATATCTAAGAGGAACTCTACCAATGGGGTTGCATATTAACAAGAGTAAGAGTACGTTGTTGAGTGCTTTCTCAGATGCAGATTGGGCAGGTTGTCCTGATGATAGAAGATTTACGGGAGGCTTTGCTGTTTTATTAGGCTCAAATCTCATATCATGGATTGCGAGGAAACAAGCAACTGTATCGTGATCAAGCACTCAGGCAGAATACAAATCTCTTGCAAATGCTACCGCAGAAGTGATGTGGTTACAATCCTTATTATTAAAAGAGCTCAACATCCATCATCCTCCTGCAGCAGTCTTGTGGTGTGATAATTTGGGAGCCACTTATTTATCTGCCAACCCGGTCTTCCATGGTAGAGTAAAACATGTTGAAATAGATTTTCATTTTTTGCGAGAACGTGTTGCACGAAAATTACTAGATATTCGGTTTATACCGTCTGGAGATCAAGTTGCAGATGGATTTACCAGGCCTCTTGCAATTCATCAGCTAGAAGGATTTCGATGACATCTCAACCTACTAAGCTGCAATTGAGGGGGCGTGTTAGAATAAGAAAGAGATCTTGTGTATCTGTAATAATAGAGTTTCCTGTTGTAATAAATCTTTCTTGGCTTGTACTCCAAGTCGTATACTTGGCTTGTACTCCAAGAATATGTATATGCCACGCCGGGGCTGTTCCCTGCCGTATAAATATAGATGACGCGGCCCCTAATGGGGTTCAACGCTTCCTAATCATTTTACAGGACGTAAGAAAAAGATTTTCCCTCTCTCTCTCTCTCTCTCTCTCTCTCTCTCTCTTTCTCTCTCTCCCAGTGGCAAGCTACAACGGTAATCATCACCGGCAAGCTCCACCGGCCACTGCATCTTGCGTCATGCACGCGGGATCCACGAGAATAGGGGACTGTAGTCAAAAGGGGGGAATAACAGAATTTGGGCCATTTGAAATGGCAACAACTCTGGACATTGCGCTTTGCCAGAGCGCGGCCTCACTCCCACCACTAGTCTGCATCAACCATAAAAAAAGTAGCTCTTGGAGGCATCGCTTTGTATTGACCATATGGAGCAAGACACTGGACTGGACATCAAGAACATCCTCAACAACAATTGAGCAAGGACCGGCGCGTCGATTGCCTGTGAGGCTTCCCATAGCCATAGTTTGAAACTTCTACTTTTCACGAAAACTGCAAAAACCAGCCGAGCTTGGTGTCAGCAAACAACTGGTTTACCGAATTTGAAATTCAAAATATTGCACGAATAATGAAGCAATGTGGTAAAAAATTTTAATGAAACCAAACATGTTTAATTTTACCAGCCTTTAGGAAGAACTATGTGTTCCAAAATTAGCAAAGAGACAATGAAAATGAAGTCTAAAATGTTGTTTCTGTAATCTTGACGAATCTATACAACATCTTTTCTTTGATTGTCATATGGCTAGATTTATTTAGAGAATCGTACAAGTTTTTTTTAATATAATCCCTCCCAATAACATGGAAAATATGTTTTCAGATTGGTCACATGAGGTTGTTAAGAATCTTAGACTTAAAATTTTAGCTGGAGCTTGTACCATATGTTGGGCAATTTGGTTTAGTAGAAATGATCTTGTTTTTAACAAAATACAAGTCGTTACTTCTTGCAAAAGGAAGAGGAGAGACACCATATCAAATGGGGATGTTGTGTTCTTGAAACAGTTGTTATGGAGATTTTTGCTAACAATGGCTGGGGATTCAGTAATAGGATTCGTTTTTAATTTACTGAAGACAATGGCAACCTATTTTGTTACCTCGTTTCAATCCGAACCATGTTGGGTTCGTTTTGATCTTTTGACCTTTTCAGGTTCATCTTGATGTAATAATGAACTATTTGGACAGCTACATGCATTGGTCGATGCAGAGGCTGGAATATTGAAATATATTCCCTTTATTCTAAAAAACAAATGTACTGGGCAATTTATTTTTTGTGCGCCGGACTTGGTACTCAAGATGCATGATATTTGTTAGGCTGGATGCGTTGTATAATGTGCATTTGTGCCTAATATTATTGCAAATAAAGCAAAAGTCATGCAAAAAATTCCAACTTTTTTCCTTCACATTTTCCACTTTTACGTCTATTCATGGTTTCAACTAAAAAAATCTACGGCTAACAGGTAAGGCTGGATGCTTTGTATAATGTGCATTGTGCCTAATATTATTGCAAATAAAGCAAAAGTCATGCAAAAATTTCCAACTTTTTTCCTTCACATTTTCCACTTTTACGTCTATTCATGGTTTCAACTAAAAAAATCTACGGCTAACAGGTAAGGCTGGATGCTTTGTATAATGTGCATTGTGCCTAATATTATTGCAAATAAAGCAAAAGTCATGCAAAAATTTCCAACTTTTTTCCTTCACATTTTCCACTTTTACATCATTTCATGGTTTCAATTAAAAAATCTACGGCTAACAGGTAAAATCAAGCGACTAGCAGCCCAGACCGCTCGGCCAGCAGTTCTGATTTCATCCAATATCGAAGAAATTAACGGTTTTTGTCAATTAGGCATGTGCCTGCTTGAGGTAGCAGGGGCTTTGTAGTGGATGTCGATCTCCTTCTCCTTGTTGTCCTCTAGTGAGGATGAGCGCCAACATGTCGAGGCCGGTGATGGAATGTCTTCAAACTAACCATTGCCGTGCTCCCTAAAGATTGTCACCATTTCTCAGGTATGGTCATTCTTATAGCACGACATGGCCTTGGACCAAGCCAGAGATATGGAAAGGTGCCCCCGATCAGGGAGCTTTATTAAAGTGCATAATTAGGAAGTAGTTAACATGAATAGAAAACATGTCTAGCTCCTTCCTTAAACATTTTCTTGTAAGTAAGCCTGCCAGATCAATTGCAACAAGGATGCAACGACAGGCATCCATTTAATTTTTCCATATAACACAATACTAATACATATGGTATGGGGCTTTCAGATATGCGCACGCATAAACTACTGACCCGTTGATACTCTTGGCACCGTGCACCAGTTATTCCGGTACTTACTTAACATTCTTGCAGCACTTTTATTTTATGCTAGTATATAGTGCTGCTTGCACACGTCGACGACGACATAGTGACTCATTTACTTGCCGGCGGCGGGGAAGTCAATCTGCTTGGCGCCGACATTGCTGGAGACGTAGCACGGGCCGCTCTGGCAGCCTTTGCCGCAGTAGTCGCCGCCGAGGCCGCAGAACCCGAACTGGCTGCAGCAGAGGTTGTTGGCGCAGCCCTCGCTGCCGCAATTCTGGGCATCAGTGATTGTCGCAGCAAAGGCCAGGAGCAGAGCGCCCAGCACGAGGGCCTTCATCATGCCTAGGGTTGCAGGTTTCACGGCCATAGTTTGTGTGTATACTTTACACTTGAGGATCGAGTCAAGTGAGAAGTGAGCTAGTGAACTGATGATGGATGCACACAATGAAGCTGCAAGCCACCCTTTATATAGTGTGGCATGGATGCATCCAGTCACGTCCAGTCATGTGGCTTGAGAACAGTACTACGGACCGAAGCATACGACTTCTACGGAGATTTGTGACTTTTGTGCGTGCACTAGCTTGTTGGACCTTACTCGCTCCTTCGTCCTCTACAAATACTGAAGTTTCGAACCATGTATCCGAATCACAAATGAAATGAATTTAAACAAACTACATTACGATTGGCACAGCTCAAGCTCCAATATCTATTCAAATTTTTTAGTTTATAAGATAACTTAAAGTATTCTAGAGATTTGTATTTTTAATCCAAAACAAAATAAAATGTCGTAACTACAAATGTTTAATCCATCCATACCTCCATACTTATGGATTACTGGGACGGTTCCAACAAATTAATGATTTTTTTTTTGGACTGAAGCTTTGCAAACGGTGCCTTGGCCAGACTAGCTAGGTTCATGGATCCAGGTTCAACAATTATTCTCCTATAGGGATATGATGGATTTATTATAGCCATTCCACCAGCACGTGGGTAACAAAGGACTAATGCCATTCTTCTACGAGAATTCTTCGATTAGTCAATATTCTGCTACGAGTATTATTCGCTCGATAATAGTTTATACGAAAGGTTAATTGCATGCGTACAACCTCTTCTGGTGATTGTTGGCAGATGGATTGCCCCTTACTCACTGCTCCGGTTCATGCTCCAGTTCACAAAACGACACTATGCAATAATCGCCTGCTTTGGTTCGCGATACTGATTGATGACAGATTTGAAAGGATGAAGGAAACTAAGCAAGGTTTGCAGATGATATGTGTTGAGCCTTATTTGGCACAACTCAAGCTCCAAGATCTATTCTAAATTATTAGTTGAGACAATTTTAGATTCTTATTTTTGATCTACAATAAAAATTAAATTAACTTAACTAAAGATCCTTAATCCACCCACACCTTCATATTTTTGGATTTATATGGAACCACATATGAAATGGTTTCAAAAAAGTTTATGAATATTTTGGAATTGAAGCTTTGTGAAACAGAGCCTAGGCCGGGCTATAGGTTCACGGATCCAGGTTCAACAGTTGTTCTCCTATACAGATATGATGGGTGTATATATATTGTCATCTCACCCGCACATGGAGCAACAGAGGACTAAAGCCATTGTTCTGCTACGAGTATTTTATATGAGAGATTACCATTCACAGTACTACAACATTGGATTGGATGGCCGAGAGAAGACTGCTCTTTCTAATATCCGGTTATGAATTATTACCTGTTGTTGAGTGGTTTAGGATGCATGATCAATTTGTTCTTTATTATGAACAGCACTCTCAGGATAATGCTTTTTCTAATATCCGGTTATGAATTCTTGTATTTTTCTTTGTCAAGGAGCTGTTGCTCTAGACAGAGAGCTCTGAGGAGACTATCTAGACAGAGAGCTCTGCACGGTGGAGGGCGACGGTCGCTGACATCCGTGACCTCGTCACGTCCGGTGTCACGCATGCATGTCCCGCACATCTTCCGCGTGAGAGCCATGAGCGACGAGTGAGAGGAAGCCCTATGCCTAAAGCGCAAAAACATCATCCCTCACCTTCGCTGACTCCATCATGAATCAATAGTTTAACTCCATCCAAACGATAAAGCAACTTAAGTCCTAGGTTGTAGCAGCTCCTTTAGTAATGGTAAGTATATTTAGAAGTCTTAAACTTGCATGCCTAGTATGATTGATGTTATGATATTGGAAAGATAGACACTATATTCGTGTGCAGGAAAAAATAATAAAATACTTATAATTTTATCTTACTGAGAAGTGTGAAGTGGGAATACTGATTTCAAAGTGTATTATAAACATTTTGTCTTAAGAAAAAATATCCTAAAGTTTATTTTTTTTCTCTATGGTCACCCGAATTTACATTTATATCGAGGAGGTATCCTTTTCTTTCACTGGTGAATAATATACTTAATCATATATTTTGCCTTCTTAATTGCATATTTTCTATTATATGTGATGTCACACCACCATCTTATAATATGTCGTTTTCTGTATCACTTATTTCTCACCTCGATACTTATAAAACCGTCTTAATATATGAATATATGATACTTATCAAATCAAAGATTGTTGTATCGATTACTTTACTTTCAATTCTACTCCCACACTCCTAAGAGCATTAAAAAGTGGTTGGGTACATCGCATCTGAGAGGTGACATGTCACGTACAAGCTGCATTTAATCATACACTATAGTTCTTTAGTACATTCTCAAAATTCGTAGTTTTGTGTTACTTTGGTGCAAATATTCGTAGATTTTTGAAATTTACATCTTTTGAAAAACTTGATGTCATAAAGCTATTACGTAATTATGGGCCCTATAAAGTTTTAATCACATTACATTTGAACCGCCAAATGGTTGAATTTTGCTATATGAGTACTATATATAATTAATCATTTATTTCACCTTCTATATCATTTATGTTTTTTTATTCAATTCAAAGAACATTTAATGCCCTGTGGATCATGTCATATCAAAGTTTTGGTCAACTCAATTTGACACATGGCTGCAATCTAAACACCCATACATCAAAATTTTAACTAATCCCACCATTTGACTGTCCAATTTTGGCACAAGCTAGTTGGCTTCCTTGATGACATGTGTCATCCTATCTTCCACCTAAGGTGGTTGACTGTCAACCTACATTCAGCGTGGAAGCCAAGAGCAGCTATCTGAAGAGTGAAACTATTGTATTATTTTTCAATTCACAGTAGAGGTACCCACTTGCAAACTTATATATTCAAGTATTCAAATTATGCATGACTATATTTTTTTTATACAAAGTGTCGGCGTTTTGATATCGGCCGACGAGTAAATTTAGACTACGCGCTTGGTTGATTGAAGGAAGGTGAATTGACACGATGAGTTATACTGGTTCAGGCAATCGAAGCCCTAAGTCCAGTGAGTTGGTTCGGATTGTATTGCTCGTAGTAGGGGTTACAAGCCAAGGCGAGAGAGGGAGAGGCTCCCAAGTCTCTAAGTGTTCGTGAGTTCGAGAGAGCTCGTCCTGGCGTGTGTCGCAAGAACGAGTGAAAGTGAGTTCGGCCCCCTTACCGTGGTCCAGCTTTTCCTTTTATCCGGTCAAGGGAAAGTGGACCTTACAAAGATGGAGGAAAAAAGAAAAAGAAAGCTAAGGAAAAGAGTGTAGGTAGGCTGCAGGCTAGGACGGATTGTCCCTTCCATGCCGCCCCGTTCCGTGGGCGAGGACGATGGCGTTGGTCGTTTTTGCGTCACGGCGGCCGTGTCCGCGCCCTGTTGATAACTGTTTGGCCACTGTTTAGCTATTGTTCTGACCCTGTTTGGCGTCACCCAGGGCTATTTCCGCGTGCCCAACAGTTTGATCGCTGTCAAAGGTCCATGTGAGACGTGCGAAGGCGGTGGCTCACGTCGAGGGATGGGCTAAAGGCTCCCCACTTGCGCTTGAGTTAAATGCTGCCCAACCATCAGAGCGCGCTCTCGTTCGCTCGACCGTGTCCCGCTTTGCTGGGGTCGAGGGACCGGGGTCGGACGAGGCGGGCTTCCTCCCGACCCTTCGCGGGTCGTGGGCGCTTGTCAGTCGGACTCGGCTCCATGTGGCGTCTTCTCTGAGCGGGTGGTCCCGGTGACTCAGTCGTTGGAGGACCCGGGGGCAGTATGGATTGGCCTCTGGGTCGGTTCTCTGGCCCGATCGTTTTTTCCCTTGATAAAAGGGGGGTTTAGAGGTTAACCGCGGATACCTAAAAGTAGGTATCCAACAGCAGCCCCCGAGCCCCGTGGGGAACGCGTCCGTGATGCTCGTGGGGCTACTTCACGCCGCGGGCGTTAAGAGTCTTTCTTTGATCCATGCAAAGTTTCCGGGGGGTGCGCGTGAGCGCACCCGCCGGGTGTAGCCCTCGAGCCTGGGAGGAAGTGGTTCACTTGCTTCCAGGCTGAGTTTGAGTGGTGCCTCCTTCCCTTGTCCTGCTCCGCCTCGTGTCTCGGTGGCCGAGCCATCACGAGGATACTATAGGCGCGGGGGATTCCCTGGCTTTCATCCGTTTACGGCACGGCCCTCGACGGTCAGAGAACCTTGACAGGCTTTCGCTGTTCATGCTTGCTTTCTTAGGCTTTCGTGCCTTTCCATGCATTCACCCTCCGTTCTCATCCGTCCGCGCGACCTGCCCATAAATGGAAGGGTCTCCCTTGCCTGTTTTTGCCATGATTTGTCATGGCAAGCAGAAAAAGTCCCCTCTCACGTGCTCCGCCAGAGGGGGAGGGGAGCGAGTGACGCGCCCAAGCTCCCAACGTTTTTTCCCTTCATAAAAGGTGGGTTTAGAGGTTAACCGCGGATACCTAAAAGTAGGTGCTGGCGCATGCTCCCGCATCGGGTCCACTTCGAGACGAGTAAAGAGCCAGTGTGGGGGAGTTTGTTGATGGCCCTTATAGCATATCTTTTACCGTCAACCATTTACACTTTATAACCAAAATCCAACACCAAGAGTAGAAGTAGGGCTTATTACTAACAAATTCCACTAGTCTTGGTATATCTATGAGTGCAGGTGCAATCCACAGGAGAACGGGGAAAAGGACGCCCAAACCATGGACTTCACATCAACAGAATTTTCCTCGGAATAAAGACTACACCCGAAAAGCCCAAAACCAGAGAATAAAGCCTCAACTCTACGGAATGCAAGCAGATCAGAGAAGTGGACAACCAGAGGAGCAGGCCTGAGGAAGATCAGGCCCAGAGGGGCCCAGGCCAGGTCGGCCGACCCCTCTGGCCAGGTCGGCCGACTTGCCAGGGAGGCCCCCCTGGCCCATCTTCCTATGGCGGTTCACAACCGACCTCTGGAGGTCGGTTCCACCTGCAATCAATGCCACCGACCTTGGGAACCGCCTCAAAGTTGCCGACCTTCCAGGTCTATAAATAAAGGGGGTACCCCCTCCCCTCCAAGACACACAAGACACAAGAAACACAAAGCAACACTCCTATCCCAAAGGCCCAGGGCCTCTTGTATATTAGTAGAATAGGGGAGAGGGCAAGATCCAAGAGGGGTGTAGTGCTAGTTCATAGTTTTAGTTCATAGCTAGTTTTTGTTCTTAGTTCTTCGTTCATACTTGGATCTTGGCGTGTGATGATATTATTTTGTGGTTACACGTGGTGATTGTGTTTTAGTATTTCCTTATCCTTTAGCTGTCTCTCTTGCTATATTTGCTTACGGGATCATCGCTCCGCAAGGGGTGCTCTAGCTTCCTGAATCAGTTCTAGGCCGAAGTTAGAGTAGTAATCGACAGCATAGACGTGGTGTCTAGGCTGGAGGTTACCTGTGTTTGTCAGGTGCTCCACGGTTTGTAGAGATAGGCGGCAGGTGGTGACAGCCCTGTCCGTCCTTTTGTAATCCTCCACGTTTGGGTACGTCGTAGAGCTACAGGCTGGCATGGCTTGGCAAACCAAGCCTAAACCAGTGCCCGAAGTAAGCAAGTAGAACTTGAGTGCTGCTAGAAGTAGGGAGCGCTAGAATTCAGTTACCCCCTTGAGCCTAAGGAGGTGTTCGTTTCCAGGGGTCTAAATTTTAGAGGGGTCACATCAAAGAGAATTTTGTTATTTAGAAGTATTAAATAAAATTTAATTACAAAACTAACTGCAGAACCCCGGGTCTAATTCGCGAGACGAATCTAATGAGGGTAATTAAGCTATGGTTAGATGATGATTACTGTAGCATTACTGTAACAAAACATAGATTAATTAGGCTCATTAGATTCGTCTTGAAATGAGCATTCATCTGTCAAAAAGGTTTTGTCATAAAATTTTATTTAATGCTCCTAAATGACAAGATTCTCTTTCATTTTAGAGGTCTAAAATTTAGAGGGGTGGAAACGAACACCCCCTAAACTGCTATAGTTCTTGTTGTCCTTGGGTAAAACTAACCTTGTTGCAGATTACCTCCGTTCCTTAGGGAAAACAAATACGATACCTTGGAATACTCCCGGGTGAAGTGCTACAATGGTACACCGTGCCTTGCGGAATTATCTGTGACCGTAAGAAGTATCAACAGCTGGCCAAATCTTCGTCCTTATAATTCTAGAAAGCTTGAATTCTACTCAAAGCAATGCGCGTTTCTTGGCTATTGAAATCTTCACAAAGGATTTAAATGCCTTGACATCTCCCCTGGTCGTGTTTATATTTCTCGCGATGTCACATTTGATGAAACTATTTTTCCCTTTGCTGCTCTTCATCCCAATGCTGGTGCTAGATTGCGACAAGAAATTCTTTTGCTAAATCCATCTCTTTTAAATCCAGGGGGTGTACATGTGCATATGATCCATTATTGACTAACACTCATGCTACTAACAATTCTCGTGGAGAAAGCAGCTGAAAATCATGAAGAAATTTCTGCATCGCATGTGCCTGCACTGGCCATTGAAGAAGTTTCCTTGGGCACGCTCATCGAGGTTGATCTTCCTGTGCCTGCCGCTCCGGAGTCAGCGCAGGTGCTGGCGCATGCTCCCGCATCGGGTCCACTTCGCACCGAACAGGCGGGCCCGGTGTCATCGCTCCGCAACGAGGTTGGCGGGGCCCGGTTGTCTTCGCGTGGAGCGCGCTCTCCAGCCCCGGCCCCACCTGCGCCCCTGCCCCGCGACAACACTACAACAGGCGCGGACTCTCCCGCAACTGCGGTGCGTCGACACGAGGGGGGATCTTCCTCGGATCGTGCGACTACGCCTATGCATGCTGCTGCCCTGGGATCCTCTGTGGCGCTCGATCCGGTGCCCCTAGCTGAACCTGCTCCTACAGGCCAAATGCATACGCGGTCAAAGTCAGGTATCAGTAAACCAAAAGTTTACAATGGCGACACTGTTTTGTATAGCTTCTTTGCCACTGCTGAACCCTCAACTGTTGATGATGCATTGAAACACAAAGAGTAGAAATGTGCCATGGATAAAAAAATTTCTGCCTTAATCAATAACAAGACGTGGCATCTTGTTCCTCCTAAATATGGGAGAAACATTATAGATTGCAAATGGGTCTATAAAATTAAGAGGAAGGCATATGGCTCTATTGATAGATACAAGGCTCGCTTAGTATCAAAGGGGTTTAAACAAAATATGGGATAGATTATGAAGACAATTTTAGTCATGTTGTAAAAGCTGCTACTATTCATCTTGTGTTGTCAATTGCAGTTTTTAGAGGATGGAGTCTTCGACAAATTGATGTGCAGAACGCGTTTCTTCATGGTGTTCTGTGCGACAGCCACCAGGTTATAAGGATAAGTCTTGTCCTTCTTATGTTTGCAAGCTAGATAAAGCTCTCTGGCCTTAAACAAGCACCTCGGGCCTGGTACTCACGGCTAAGCATGAGATTACTGGAACTCGGTTTTGTTCCCTCTAAAGCTGACACATCATTGTTTTACTTTTGTAAAGGGAACTTTACAATGTTCATACTTGTCTATGTTGATGATATTATTGTTGCAAGCTTTTCTACTCAGGCTACATCAGCACTTCTCAAGAATCTTGAAAAGGACTTCGCACTGAAAGATCTTGGGAACCTTCATTACTTCTTGGGAATTGAGTAAAGAAGAAGGATGAAGGGATTATTTTGACTCAAGAAGGGTATGCAACTGATATATTGAAACGTGTGAATTTGCACACGTGTAAGACTGTCAACGCTCCAATGTCGACAACAGAAAAATTGTCGATACAATCAGGAGAACCTCTCTGTCCTGAAGATGCTACACAGTATAGAAGTATAGTTGGAGCTCTGCAATATTTGACATTAACTCGGCCTGTTATTTCTTTTGCAGTCAATAAAATTTGTCAATTTTTGCATTGTCCAACTCTAACGCATTGCAGTGCAGGAAAAGGAATTCTCAGATATCTAAGAGGAACTCTACCAATGGGGTTGCATATTAACAAGAGTAAGAGTACGTTGTTGAGTGCTTTCTCAGATGCAGATTGGGCAGGTTGTCCTGATGATAGAAGATTTACGGGAGGCTTTGCTGTTTTATTAGGCTCAAATCTCATATCATGGATTGCGAGGAAACAAGCAACTGTATCGTGATCAAGCACTCAGGCAGAATACAAATCTCTTGCAAATGCTACCGCAGAAGTGATGTGGTTACAATCCTTATTATTAAAAGAGCTCAACATCCATCATCCTCCTGCAGCAGTCTTGTGGTGTGATAATTTGGGAGCCACTTATTTATCTGCCAACCCGGTCTTCCATGGTAGAGTAAAACATGTTGAAATAGATTTTCATTTTTTGCGAGAACGTGTTGCACGAAAATTACTAGATATTCGGTTTATACCGTCTGGAGATCAAGTTGCAGATGGATTTACCAGGCCTCTTGCAATTCATCAGCTAGAAGGATTTCGATGACATCTCAACCTACTAAGCTGCAATTGAGGGGGCGTGTTAGAATAAGAAAGAGATCTTGTGTATCTGTAATAATAGAGTTTCCTGTTGTAATAAATCTTTCTTGGCTTGTACTCCAAGTCGTATACTTGGCTTGTACTCCAAGAATATGTATATGCCACGCCGGGGCTGTTCCCTGCCGTATAAATATAGATGACGCGGCCCCTAATGGGGTTCAACGCTTCCTAATCATTTTACAGGACGTAAGAAAAAGATTTTCCCTCTCTCTCTCTCTCTCTCTCTCTCTCTCTCTCTCTCTCTCTCTCTCTCTCTCTCTCTCTCTCCCTCTTTCTCTCTCTCCCAGTGGCAAGCTACAACGGTAATCATCACCGGCAAGCTCCACCGGCCACTGCATCTTGCGTCATGCACGCGGGATCCACGAGAATAGGGGACTGTAGTCAAAAGGGGGAATAACAGAATTTGGGCCATTTGAAATGGCAACAACTCTGGACATTGCGCTTTGCCAGAGCGCGGCCTCACTCCCACCACTAGTCTGCATCAACCATAAAAAAAGTAGCTCTTGGAGGCATCGCTTTGTATTGACCATATGGAGCAAGACACTGGACTGGACATCAAGAACATCCTCAACAACAATTGAGCAAGGACCGGCGCATCGATTGCCTGTGAGGCTTCCCATAGCCATAGTTTGAAACTTCTACTTTTCACGAAAACTGCAAAAACCAGCCGAGCTTGGTGTCAGCAAACAACTGGTTTACCAAATTTGAAATTCAAAATATTGCACGAATAATGAAGCAATGTGGTAAAAAAAATTTAATGAAACCAAACATGTTTAATTTTACCAGCCTTTAGGAAGAACTATGTGTTCCAAAATTAGCAAAGAGACAATGAAAATGAAGTCTAAAATGTTGTTTCTGTAATCTTGACGAATCTATACAACATCTTTTCTTTGATTGTCATATGGCTAGATTTATTTAGAGAATCGTACAAGTTTCTTTTAATATAATCCCTCCCAATAACATGGAAAATATGTTTTCAGATTGGTCACATGGGGTTGTTAAGAAGCTTAGACTTAAAATTTTAGCTGGAGCTTGTACCATATGTTGGGCAATTTGGTTTAGTAGAAATGATCTTGTTTTTAACAAAATACAAGTCGTTACTTCTTGGAAAAGGAAGAGGAGAGACACCATATCAAATGGGGATGTTGTGTGCTTGAAACAGTTGTTATGGAGATTTTTGCTAACAATGGCTGGGGATTCAGTAATAGGATTCGTTTTTAATTTACTGAAGACAATGGCAACCTATTTTGTTACCTCGTTTCAATCCGAACCATGTTGGGTTCGTTTTGATCTTTTGACCTTTTCAGGTTCATCTTGATGTAATAATGAACTATTTGGACAGCTACATGCTTGGTCGATGCAGAGGCTGGAATATTGAAATATATTCCCTTTATTCTAAAAAACAAATGTACTGGGCAATTTATTTTTTGTGCGCCGGACTTGGTACTCAAGATGCATGATATTTGTTAGGCTGGATGCGTTGAATAATGTGCATTTGTGCCTAATATTATTGCAAATAAAGCAAAAGTCATGCAAAAAATTCCAACTTTTTTCCTTCACATTTTCCACTTTTACGTCTATTCATGGTTTCAACTAAAAAAATCTACGGCTAACAGGTAAGGCTGGATGCTTTGTATAATGTGCATTGTGCCTAATATTATTGCAAATAAAGCAAAAGTCATGCAAAAAATTTCCAACTTTTTTCCTTCACATTTTCCACTTTTACATCTTTTCATGGTTTCAATTAAAAAATCTACGGCTAACAGGTAAAATCAAGCGACTAGCAGCCCAGACCGCTCGGCCAGCAGTTCTGATTTCATCCAATATCGAAGAAATTAACGGTTTTTGTCAATTAGGCATGTGCCTGCTTGAGGTAGCAGGGGCTTTGTAGTGGATGTCGATCTCCTTCTCCTTGTTGTCCTCTAGTGAGGATGAGCGCCAACATGTCGAGGCCGGTGATGGAATGTCTTCAAACTAACCATTGCCGTGCTCCCTAAAGATTGTCACCATTTCTCAGGTATGGTCATTCTTATAGCACGACATGGCCTTGGACCAAGCCAGAGATATGGAAAGGTGCCCCCGATCAGGGAGCTTTATTAAAGTGCATAATTAGGAAGTAGTTAACATGAATAGAAAACATGTCTAGCTCCTTCCTTAAACATTTTCTTGTAAGTAAGCCTGCCAGATCAATTGCAACAAGGATGCAACGACAGGCATCCATTTAATTTTTCCATATAACACAATACTAATACATATGGTATGGGGCTTTCAGATATGCGCACGCATAAACTACTGACCCGTTGATACTCTTGGCACCGTGCACCAGTTATTCTGGTACTTACTTAACATTCTAGCAGCACTTTTATTTTATGCTAGTATATAGTGCTGCTTGCACACGTCGACGACGACATAGTGACTCATTTACTTGCCGGCGGCGGGGAAGTCAATCTGCTTGGCGCCGACATTGCCGGAGACGTAGCACGGGCCGCTCTGGCAGCCTTTGCCGCAGTAGTCGCCGCCGAGGCCGCAGAACCCGAACTGGCTGCAGCAGAGGTTGTTGGCGCAGCCCTCGCTGCCGCAATTCTGGGCATCAGTGATTGTCGCAGCAAAGGCCAGGAGCAGAGCGCCCAGCACGAGGGCCTTCATCATGCCTAGGGTTGCAGGTTTCACGGCCATAGTTTGTGTGTATACTTACACTTGAGGATCGAGTCAAGTGAGAAGTGAGCTAGTGAACTGATGATGGATGCACACAATGAAGCTGCAAGCCACCCTTTATATAGTGTGGCATGGATGCATCCAGTCACGTCCAGTCATGTGGCTTGAGAACAGTACTACGGACCGAAGCATACGACTTCTACGGAGATTTGTGACTTTTGTGCGTGCACTAGCTTGTTGGACCTTACTCGCTCCTTCGTCCTCTACAAATACTGAAGTTTCGAACCATGTATCCGAATCACAAATGAAATGAATTTAAACAAACTTCATTACGATTGGCACAGCTCAAGCTCCAATATCTATTCAAATTTTTTAGTTTATAAGATAACTTAAAGTATTCTAGAGATTTGTATTTTTAATCCAAAACAAAATAAAATGTCGTAACTACAAATGTTTAATCCATCCATACCTCCATACTTATGGATTACTGGGACGGTTCCAACAAATTAATGATTTTTTTTTTTTGGACTGAAGCTTTGCAAACGGTGCCTTGGCCAGACTAGCTAGGTTCATGGATCCAGGTTCAACAATTATTCTCCTATAGGGATATGATGGATTTATTATAGCCATTCCACCAGCACGTGGGTAACAAAGGACTAATGCCATTCTTCTACGAGAATTCTTCGATTAGTCAATATTCTTCTACGAGTATTATTCGCTCGATAATAGTTTATACGAAAGGTTAATTGCATGCGTACAACCTCTTCTGGTGATTGTTGGCAGATGGATTGCCCCTTACTCACTGCTCCGGTTCATGCTCCAGTTCACAAAACGACACTATGCAATAATCGCCTGCTTTGGTTCGCGATACTGATTGATGACAGATTTGAAAGGATGAAGGAAACTAAGCAAGGTTTGCAGATGATATGTGTTGAGCCTTATTTGGCACAAATCAAGCTCCAAGATCTATTCTAAATTATTAGTTGAGACAATTTTAGATTCTTATTTTTGATCTACAATAAAAATTAAATTAACTTAACTAAAGATCCTTAATCCACCCACACCTTCATATTTTTGGATTTATATGGAACCACATATGAAATGGTTTCAAAAAAGTTTATGAATATTTTGGAATTGAAGCTTTTGTGAAACAGAGCCTAGGCCGGGCTATAGGTTCACGGATCCAGGTTCAACAGTTGTTCTCCTATACAGATATGATGGGTGTATATATATTGTCATCTCACCCGCACATGGAGCAACAGAGGACTAAAGCCATTGTTCTGCTACGAGTATTTTATATGAGAGATTACCATTCACAGTACTACAACATTGGATTGGATGGCCGAGAGAAGACTGCTCTTTCTAATATCCGGTTATGAATTATTACCTGTTGTTGAGTGGTTTAGGATGCATGATCAATTTGTTCTTTATTATGAACAGCACTCTCAGGATAATGCTTTTTCTAATATCCGTTATGAATTCTTGTATTTTTCTTTGTCAAGGAGCTGTTGCTCTAGACAGAGAGCTCTGAGGAGACTATCTAGACAGAGAGCTCTGCACGGTGGAGGGCGACGGTCGCTGACATCCGTGGACCTCGTCACGTCCGGTGTCACGCATGCATGTCCCGCACATCTTCCGCGTGAGAGCCATGAGCGACGAGTGAGAGGAAGCCCTATGCCTAAAGCGCAAAAACATCATCCCTCACCTTCGCTGACTCCATCATGAATCAATAGTTTTAACTCCATCCAAATGATAAAGCAACTTAAGTCCTAGGTTGTAGCAGCTCCTTTAGTAATGGTAAGTATATTTTAGAAGTCTTAAACTTGCATGCCTAGTATGATTGATGTTATGATATTGGAAAGATAGACACTATATTC
>RWGY01001116.1:0-12515 GCA_007726485.1 Eragrostis curvula | reverse complement strand
CCGGCGACGCCTCCTTCTCTCACCGCCCATTCCGGCCGCTGTGTTCGCCGTCCTTCCTGTACGGGCGGCCTAACCTCGTCCTCATCCATCTCCCCTCGCCCTCGGCCAAGTCGTCGTCAATCCGTCGTCTGTCTCGCTCAAACACCGAGCCGCCATCGTCGTCGCTCGAGCTCGCCGTCTCGCCGCCGTGTCAGTCACCCTCGGGTCACGTTGCCAACAGCGAAAGAGCGCGCAAGAGTCTCCTCTAGCTGCCGCCTCAATCTCGGAAGCCCTTCCCGGAGCGTAGCGCGAAGAATCGACGAGGATCGCCATGGCCGCCGCGACGACCTAACTCATCGTCGACGAGCAATTCGTCTTCTCCGGTGAGCCAATCATCGATTCCTCGCGTGCATAGCTTCCTTATACTCTCACGCACTCGCTGACGTGAGCTTGACCGATGTTCAACAGCAACATCGCCGGAAATCGTTTCTTCCCCGCCGCCGTTCATCGGACCTCCGCCCCTCCCGACGAACTCCGTCTCCCAGAGCTCCTCCACGTCAACGTGTTGCACGGTGAGACTCCCTGGACCCCGTGGATGCTGGTGCTTCCTCTAGTTTCTACTCTCGCCGTCTCTGCTCGCCGGAGCGCCGCCGCGCCATCGCCGCCGCCACTACTCCCGCGTCGGGCTTCGTTCCCGGCCGCGCGCAGGTGCACGCGTAGGGTTTCCGAGTCCCGTCGTGTGCTGGGCACGGAGCTGGTGGTGTGCACGTTGAGTCGCCGTCGTTCGGCCGGAACAGTCGTCATGCCATCGCCGGCGTCGTGCGCGGCGTCGGCATTGACACAGTGTTCCCTTTTCTTTTTTTATTTGAATTATTCCAGATTTTGGCCAAACTTGTAAATTCGATAGAAATTCGTAGAAAAATCGTAAAAATGCAAACTCAAGTGTTCTGGAATCCTTGAAGTGAGAGCTATCCAGTGGTGCAACATGAACATCTGAATTATTTTTAGTTATTTTTATAAAATTCAAAGAAGAGAATCAGGAAATAAATTCTATAAAAAGATCTGTAAGTGCAAAAATTCTAAATTTTGGCATGCACACTACTATAGGTTCCCTGAACATCCCACCAAGTGGCATCTTGAAATTCATCTTCTTTTAGGAGTAATTTCAGTTTCCAGTTGCTAACAAAATCTTTTATATAATTTTATCCTGCATCTTTTTGCACCAAATTTTGGATATGTCACTGTACCCAGGATGAAGTTGCTAAATAAAAATACCAATTTAATTTTTGATCTTCCAGAACCCTTATTTTAAACGAATTTTAGAAGAAGATCTCTTTTACGCGTACGGAATTCCTAAATTCAAGTATTTTGTATAAATCACTTTGGACCAAACTGCAAAAACTTAATGAATGGTCCTGCCAACATGTTGCCTTTGCACCATAACATCACCATGTCATATTTGTCAAGAAGTTCCGTGAACTATCTTTGATTTTGTATATCTTGTTGCATTCATTTAGGACCCGACGCCGGACTCGAGGACTTGGAGATCGTGGCCGAGGAGACCGGCGCTGACCTGAACGTGCTCGAGTGTACTAACCACCAGCCCCAAGGCAAGCCCCGGTGCACTCCTATGTTTACAAAGTTTTACATTTTTCTCACATGTATCTCGTGTCGTGATTTGTGCATTTAAGTTTAGGAGTTGTATGGAACCGTAGATGCATTTATCTTACATACTCCTATGGGCGGGTTTTAGTTTATACAGCCACGTAATAGAATCTGCTATGCTAAATAGGGTTGTATTCATCGGTAGAACATTGAGTGGTATGGAGACCGCTCGGTGTTTTGGGACCGGGTTTACTTTATGTCCTCACATGATGATGTTAATGAATTTGAGACCGAACGGGAAGTTCATGTGTAGGTGGAGGTGGCAAGGCTCGCCTTGTTCGCCATAGCCCCGTTTGTGTTGATTGAGGACCGGTCGTTGTGGCCCCGCTGAGCAAGTTTGAACAGTACCGAATGCATGCTAGGAGAATGGGAACTAGTAAACCTAGTAGCTCGATGCTATATTGTTGGACGTGAACCCACCTCTCTTTTGGTGATGAAGATGGTTATGGTGGAATTTGGGACCGTGTTTGAAGGGAGGGTGCCCGGGTGAACCACGGTTAGACCAGGCATGGCTATCGCGTGGGGAGACGTGTACTCGGGAGAGGTGTTAAGCGGCTCGACTTTATGGTGTCTTGTAAAAGGTTGCCGTGCGTGACTCCTTCGAGTAACGTACGTCGTGTGTTCGGGTTTCGCCTGCAGGTGTAAATCGATTCGAATCGCCGTCCCTCGCGGTTATTGAGTACCACTTGTTCACTGTGTCACATCGTAGTAAAAAGTGCACACGATGATGTATATTTGCTGCTATGTATTTAAATTAATTGTATTGCAAGTGTTTGTATTCAGTTTAGGTGCAAATCTTTATATTCCTGCTCTAAAAGATAAAATTTGGGCTAAACATGAAAGAAGGATCAACTTTAGGGCTGGTTTTGCAAATATTCCGATACCCTTGGTGTCACACCCCAAAACTTCTATTTTGGGATGTGAAGCCTTTTTCTTTAGTTTTTAAAGCTTTTGTTGAAAATCAAATGAATTTGGTTTATGCAATGAAAAATGAATTTATAAAATTACAGAATAGGTTAAGGATTTTTATGGTTGGATATATCCTTGTTCAATTTTCACAATTGTCATTGCCATTGTTCATCCCGCATCGCTCTATTTCATCTCCTTGCAATCCTCCAGATCAAGAAACCGTCTACATTCATTGTATCTACCACGTGCAGTCAAAAGGAAAGAAATTGAGCATTAAACGTCGAATTAATGCATTTCCTTTATTTCCCTCTCTTTCCTTCCTTTCTCCCACCAACCCCATGTCTCCCTACAAGTACCAGCACCTCCCCACGTCCTCCCCACACCCACAAACCCTCCCCATGCCGCCAGGCTGCCGCCGCTACTGCCTGCCCTCGCGTCCAGCAACACAGCCGCCAATTGACATCGACGTTCCCGGCGATCCAGCCATCCAAACGCCGCCAAATTTCACCAGCATGTGCGCCATGAAGTCCTCTACAACATATCCAAAGATCGCGTCAAGATCTGATACAGGTCGACGGGGATCTAATTCGCAATGTCGACTGCTCGCTGTTCTGGATCTATCCTGCGCGCCTGATGGTAATTCAATCCGTGATTCATCCAATCCCCTTGGCCTTTTTGATATCTAATTGATACCTAATTGTGTTCCAGCAAGTATACTACTAGTTCCCCAAAGGATTCCCCTAGATCTTGCGTGAAACGTCCAGGAACGCCATGCGACTCTCAGCTGTTACAGAACGACCTCATCACGATCCGACCAATCGATCTCCTTTTCAGGTGAGCCCATGGACAAATCATCATGTCTCTGTCGTGTTCCACACCCTTAGACACATTACTGTGAAATTCTTGTCCCGAAAAGTGTAGCCAATTGACGGGAACGCGCAATTCTTTCATTGTCTGTACACAGCCTTTTTGTACAGTTTTTAGAAAAAACCTTGTCAATTGAATTGATCATATCTTTTTGTTTGTAACTCCGATTTAGGTGATTCTTGCGCCTAAATCTTCGTCTCATTGTAACCTATCCAACCATAGTGTTTTTATGATATGTTTGTTCTGTTTGGTGTATTGTATTTATTTGTTTGTGCCTTTTTCTTTTATCGATAGTTAGTTCGAATGGATGATGACATCGAGAAGCGGTATGAGAATATGAAGAGCAAGACAAGAGCACTGAGCAACATTATATGAACAGGCAAGTGTCCTTGAACATCTTTCTCCTATTAGTGTAGTTGGTAGTACATTCCTTGGATGCATGCTTGTCTAAATATGAATCCTATGCTATGGTTTACTAGATATTCCACATTATTCCTTGTCGCCTGTTGGGGGGTTTCTTGGTTATGGGTAGTTTTCATGCTTAGCCTTGCTGTATGTTTGGGTGGGAAGTGTCCTTAATTTTGACTAATGATCTATGCAACTAAAGTGGGATGGTAATGGTTAGAAACATGGTGATTAGGAATCTGAGCAGGATGGTTTGTTTGGTATGGTGCCGTCGTGCACGAGACTTTGGTTGGTGCTTGTACCTGCTTTAGATTCTAAGGACCGGTTCATGGAGCATGTAACCCGGCATATCCGCGCCATCACAAGACTGCGATGGGAGCAGCTTGGCCAATTAATTAGATGTCTCCTTACCTTGTGTGCACCATTCGGATGTTTTGTGGCGCAAGAGGGGGCTTCTGCAGCGGAGGTAAAATGGACTCCAATATGCTGTTAGCGGTGGAACCTTAGCGGGTGCATACAGGTTTGGAGATGCTTTGTAAAGGCCTCGTAGTGATCTCCTGGCCGCACACCATAGGAAGTGTGCAGTGGCATAATGGAGGTTTTAGTCACCGACGGGTGATGAAATCACGACTTGTGGGTAAAGTGGTGCAACCTCTGCAGAGTGTAAAACTGTCTTGACAGCCGTGCTCACGGTCACGAGCAAGCCTGGACTTATTCATGATTAGTTGGATGGTTTGGTTAGTTGGTAGCCAGGTGGTGGGAACCTGGTGAGCGGTTATATGTTGGTTTTGGGGGTGATCATCACACTTAGTAATTAGGATGCTTTGATATAGGAGTTTATATTTAGGATTACATAGATGCAACCATTGAGTTAAGCCTTTCTTGATTTAGCCTTGCATGTCATACTTTCCCCCACTTGCTGAGTACGATATGTACTCATGCGCTTGCTTTTCCATATATTATTGTTGCTCAGTGAGGAAGCCAAAGACTATATTGAAGATGGTGCATAGAAGGTCGCGTTGCCGCCAGTCGATTGCCTGTTGAGCGCCCTGGAGCTTTCTTTCGCTGTTGTGTTTAGAACTCTGGTTTGTTTTTATTTAAGTTTTTTTATTCGCTATAGAACTGTGTATCACTATGATGTCGCTACATGTATGATAAAATAGATCCTGGCATACATGTAGAATGCATTCGATTTATGCTATATAAAAATCGGGTGTGACACTTGGTCAACCCCCTGCATAATTAGAAGTCGGTCTTAGAAGGCCATTTTGACGGGTAAGACTTGCTGAGTATTAGTTGCTCAGGGCTTCGTTGTTAAAACTTTTCTGCAGGCTTTCCAAATTGTAACTTTTGCGGCTGCTGTGGTAAAGTCGTGTGGGAGGGTGAACCGCCTAAGGAATGGTCGGTTGAGTGGGTTCCATCCTCTCCCAATCAAGAGCATGAAGAATGAGATCGTGTCTATGGCCGGACATGATTTCCTTGTAGATATGTATCGTCGTGTGTTTGCTTCCGCTCGCGTTATGTAATCGAATTTCGAACTCTTTTATGTAAAAATAATCGAACTCAGAACTTTATGCTCTATGTAAATTATGGAACCAATGTAATAAATGAACTCGTTGTAAAATTATGTTACTTATGCTTATGTGTGTGGTATTTGCATACTTGCTTCGCCAAGTATCACCCGATAATGATCCTGGTTAGCTAACCCCTCATTAGTTTGAGGCGGGATGCTACAAGCGGACCACGTCACACTGGGACAACATTACCCATAGCCTCCACTAGAAAACTTTGTCAGGACTCTTACTCTTATTTGGGGAAGATTAATGGCCCTTAAACCAGGACCTTATCAAAGCTATCCACCAGACCCATATAAATGACATGTCTCTCGAAAAGGTGTGGTGGTAAGCCTTTAGTAAGCGGATCCGCAATATTTAACTCAGTATCAATATGGTCAATCTTAATTATGCGGTCCCGGTTCCTTTCTTTCACGATAAGATACTTAAGGTCGATGTGCCTAGAAGCACCACTTATCTTTTCATTACCACAAAAGAAAACTGCGGCTTGATTGTCGCAGTGCATTGTGATAGGTCTCGAGATACTATCAACAATCTTTAATCCCGGAATAAAATTCTTAAGCCACATTGCCTGTCCCGAGGCATGGTAACATGACACGAATTCAGCTTGCATCGTAGATCCAGCTGTTACTGACTGCTTAGCACTCCTCCATGAAATCGCTCCCCCCGCTAGCGTGAAAACATATCCAGAAGTGGATTTCAATTCATCCTTATCACCAGCGAAGTCGGCATCGGTGTAACATTCGACCTGAAGGTCGTTTGTTCTCTTGTATGTGAGCATGTAATCCTTAGTGCCTTGGCAATATCTTAATGCCTTCTTAACAGCCACCCAGTGAGCCCATCCTGGGTTAGACTGATATCGACCAAAAATTCCGGTTGCAAATGCCAAGTCTGGACGCGTACAAACTTGCACATACATCAAGCTTCCAACAGCTGATGCATAGGGAATGTTCTCCATTCTTTTCTTTTCTAAATCATTCTTAGGGCACTGACCTTTATGAAGCTTATCACCATTTTGAAATGGGACGGGAGATGTATTACATTTATCCATCTTATACCTCTTAAGCATTTTCTCAATATATGCTTTCTGAGATAATCCTAGCATTCCTTTGGCTCTATCTCGGTGTATCTCAATGCCAAGTACATACGAGGCTTCACCTAGATCCTTCATGTCAAAATGAGATGACAAGAAGTTCTTAGTCTCATGTAACATATTCTTATCGTTGCAGGCTAATAGTATGTCATCAACATACAACACTAGGATTATTAACTTTCCACCCTTGGATTTGATATAGATACAAAGATCCACATCATTACTTCTAAATCCGGATCTCTTAATTACTTCATCAAACTTAAAGTTCCACATTCTGGCCGCCTGCTTAAGGCCATAAATGGATTTCCTTAATCTGCATCCCATATGCTCTTTACCCTGAATGGTAAAACCTTCCGGCTGAACCATATAAATAGTCTCATCTAAGTTTACATTTAGGAACGCAGTCTTAACATCCATCTGGTGTAGCTCCATATCAAAATGTGCCACAATTGCCATGATAATCCTAAGAGAGTCTTTGGAAGACACAGGAGAGAAGGTCTCGTTGTAATCGATCCCCTCCTTCTGTGTAAACCCTTTAGCCACAAGCCTTGCTTTGAACCTTTCGACTTTCCCTTTAGAGTCACGTTTGGTCTTGTAGACACATTTACAGCCCACTGGTTTGACTCCATCGGGAATTTCTACTAAGTCCCATACCTGATTAGAACTCATAGACTTCAGCTCTTCTTCCATGGCTTCAATCCATTTAGTGGAATTCTCACTTTGAACTACCTCCTTAAAGTTGGCAGGGTCATTAATCTTACCGACATCATATAGATCCTCACTTAAATATGTCTCATAAATATCAGATATAGCCGATCTCCTTTCCTTGACAGACCTTCTTAACTGTTCGATCACAACAGGTTCAGGGACCGGTTGAGGTTCTGCTAATGGCATTTCTTGCGCCTGTACCTCTGCTGCTGGCGCCTCGTGCCCAACGTCTGGCGCCGGGACCACTACTTCTGGCGCCTGCATCTCTGGCGCCTGAACTACTGGTGCCTGAGTAACAGTGGGCGCCACTGTGCTGCTTATTTGAGGAACAACTAGCGGTACGAACTGAAACACAGGTGTTTGATAATCCGGATCAGGAAGATTGACCCACAGTTTTTTTAAACTTATATCCCTCTTCGGGAGATTACCACCAGTTTCTGAGTTTTCAAGAAACACGGCCTGTCTGGTTTCAACAAACTTAGTGAAGCGACCAGGACAGTAGAAACGGTATCCCTTAGACTTATCAGGGTATCTGATAAAGTGATAACTCACTATCTTAGAGTCTAATTTCTTATGCTGAGGATCAAATAGCTTAGCCTCAGCGGGACAACCCCATACTCTTAAATAATTAAGTGATGGTTTCTTCCCGTTCCACAACTCGAAAGGTGTCTTGGGAACTGACTTAGATGGAACCCGATTAAGTATGTGGGCAGCCGTCTTTAATGTTTCTAACCATAGTTCGACAGGTAGACTAGAATGACTGAGCATGCTTCTTACCATGTCCATTAATGTGCGGTTACGCCGCTCAGCCACTCCATTTTGCTTGTGGTTCTCCAGGCATGGAGTATTGTGCCCTAATGCCATTTTCTTCTAAATATTTAGCGAATGGTCCCTTAATTTGACCATATCCAGCATGTTTCCCGTAGTATTCTCCACCCCTGTCTGACCGCACAATCTTAATTGAGGTGTTGTGCTGTTTCTCAACTTCCTGTCTATATATCTTAAATATTTCTAGCGCATCTGAACGCTTTCTTATGGGGTAGATATGTCCATAACGGGAATAATCATCGGTAAAGGTGATAAAAGAATCATCGTCATCTACCGAAGTCACCGAGAGAGGGCCACAGATATCTGTGTAAATTATTTCTAACACGCCCGTACTCCTAGTAGCTCCTTTCTTAATTGTCTTAGCATATTTTCCCTTAATGCAGTCGATGCACTGCTCTAAATTGGAGAAGTCTAATTTCTCTATTATTTCATCCTTAATGAGACGCTCAATTCTCTCCCTCGAAATGTGGCCAAGGCGACAATGCCACAATTGCGAAGAGGTCTCATTATCACGCTTACGCTTATGTGAAGTAACATTCATCACAGAATCATTAAGAGAGAGCATATAAAGCATGCCTTGCCGACTAGCAAGACCGACATTAATCTCATTAAACTTGATCACACATTGTTTGTTGCCAAACTCACACACATGTCCAGAATCATCTAAAGCTGATACAGAACTCAAATTTCTCTTTAAACTAGGAACGTAAAGGACATCATCTAAACGAAGCTGGAAGCCTCCTGGCAACTCTAAGTCGAAGCTTCCAACGCCTTCAACTTCAACGGCCGTCCCATCAGCCATTCTTAGGCTTCGCTCCCCACTTCTTATAGTTCGGATCGATTGGAATGCCTGAAATGAATTAGAAATGTGCATGGTGGCACCTGAGTCAATCCACCAAGTATTAGGGGAAAAATCTGCTAAGAATAACTCATCAATGAAAGAAACAACATCAAACTTAAAATTACCTTGTTGCTTCAACCATTCCTTAAAGCCTGGACAGGCTTTCTGAAGGTGCTTAGGAGAGTCACAGAAGGAGCACAACATCTTACCACCCATAGAGTGGTTGTTCTTGAACTTGTTGTTGTTCTTGGGAGCAAAGTTCTTGTTGCCTTTGTTCTTATGCTTCGCTCCCCCCTTCTGGCCTTGCTTGCTGCTGCTAGCCTCATGCTGGTTCTTAGGTGTGGAGTTGAGACTAAGGTTGCCAACCATGTTCACAACATCTTTCATCTTCTGAGTCTTTATACGCTCTTCTTCTTCAACACAATAGCTGATTACTCACTGATGGACTAAACGGTCTTGTTGGTGTTGTAGTTGATCTTGAAGGCGTTGAAAGTGGGTGGCAAGGACGTCATGATGAAATGAACAAGGAAACCGTCAGAGATCTCCATCTTCATCTCCTTCAGCCTGTGAGCCATGTCACACATACCCAAGATGTGCTCCCTTATGCCAGACGTGCCAGTGTACTGAGAGGAGACTAGCTTCATGATGAGAGTGCTAGCATAAATCTTAGAGGAGCTCTTAAAATTTTTCTCAACCTTAGCGAGGAACTCCTTGGCAGTGTAGTCATGTCCCTCTGAATTCTTAGTGGGGAGTGCACCCTTAATGCCAGGGCTGATGGTGCCAGTCATGACCATGAAAGCCATACGGTTGGACTTCTCCCACTTCTCATAAGCAGGAGTAGCAGCTTCACCAGCAGCAAGAGCAGCGGGCTTCTCCTCCCTTAGTGCAGCATCCAGATCATTCCATGCCAAGCATGTCGTGACCTTGCTCTTCCAGTCCGGGAAGTTTGCTCCGTTGAGGTTCTCAATGTTGCTAAGGACGGAAGCAGCAGCATTGACGTTCGTCACTGAAAATAGATAAAAAACTTAGCTTAGTAATGATATACAATGAAATGCAAAATTAAATGCATGATTAAAACCCTACGGTGGTCTGATTAAAATCACACAAATAAATTTCAATTTGCATCACCGGTGGGGAAAACAAACGAAATTTAACTTAAAATACTCATGATCAATCAACGGTGGTCAGAAATAATCACAAGTTTACTCTAAATAAACTTCATGGTGGATCCATTTAAATAGAGGC
The DNA here is from genome assembly GCA_007726485.1 of Eragrostis curvula. Lineage (NCBI taxonomy): Eukaryota > Viridiplantae > Streptophyta > Magnoliopsida > Poales > Poaceae > Eragrostis > Eragrostis curvula. Next base: position 2,401 of record RWGY01001116.1, on the reverse strand, counting down.
ATCTCAAAGTATATTGGTGGATTTAAACTTAAAATTAACGTAAAACACCAACATATAAAATTAACTTACTGAAAAACTTAGCATAAAACATTAATTTACAGCTAAATTACTTAAAACAGGAAGCTGAAAACTTAAAAGAAATGAATAAAGCATTAAAACGCGCTTCGCGCGCACGTGGCCCAGCGCGGAGAACAGCGCAGCCCAGCCCATCTTAACGCGCGCGCGCACGAACTTTGCGCGGGCCCGTCGCGCGACGCGACGCAGCGCGGGCCGCTAAAAGGCCGCCGAACCGGAGGCCCAAAAACCGACGGGCAGGCCGCCGATCCGGCCCGACGCGCGCGCGTGCGCACCACGTAAGCGGCCCAGCCCAACTGATGGCTGGCGCGCGAGCCGTCGGATGGAGTAGGGAGGAGATCGGACGGCCAGGGGTCAAAGAGCTCGGCATAAAGGCCGGCGAAACCCTAGGCGCCTCAACTCCTCACTCCAGCTCCCTCTCTCACCTCACTCTCTCCTCCACAGCCGGCGACGCGACGAGCGCGACGACGCCGACCCGCCGCCGCGGCGCTGCGGGAAGCTGCTCGCCGGCGCGAGCGTGCGAGAAATCGCGCGCGTCGCCGTCGAGCTGCTTCACCGTGGCGCCATTGAGGCCCGGGCCCGTCGCGCGCGGATCTGATGCGGCGACGATGGTGACCCGGGAGGGCGGCGCGGCGACAGCGACAACGGCCCTAGGCCGTGGGCGTGCCGGGGATCCGCGCGGCGGAGCTTATGCCGCGCGGCTGGTCCTTATGCCGGTGAAGAGCGCGTGCACGTCGGAGCCCGTGGGTCCTCGCCGGCGACTGAGGAGAGGAGGTGGCCGCCGCCGATGCGTGCGTTGCGAGATCTTAGTGACGGCGCGGGACGGCGAAACCGAGAGAGGTAGTCTCTCTTACTTAGCAGATTAGGGTTAGGTTAGCATAAACTTAGGGTAAGGGTTTGGTGTGATCAAACCTAGAGCCCAGATTGACTTAATTAGCATCTAATCGTGACATGGCATCTTAGATTAAAGAAATACGAAACCCTAACTGCTAATCATGAACAAGAATTAATCTGATTGCTTACTGTACTAACTGAACATGAACTAATCTTAACTTAATTACTTATTGTGCTAACTAAAACATGACTAATTACTCACTGCACATAGATAGATCTAATTAAAATATAATCATGAATCAAAACTTAGTGCGCAGTAGCATAAATTTGACTAAACAGAGTTAATCATGAATTAAAACCTGACTAATCTAAACTAATTCACCTCTGACTAACAAAAACTTAACTGAAACTTGTGCTAATCGATACAAACTTAACTGAATTACATGACTAGGAGATCTAATTCGACTAGTCCTGGCTAACTGATACCAACTGTTAGATCAAATAATACTTAGACCAAACAATACTTAGGGCTAAAATAGGATCAAGTAGTCGAGATCTAGATCATAACCTAGTACATCTAAACTAATGCAGAATTAGGGATCGATTAGCTTACTAGCAGAGGTCCGCATCCATTGCACAGCTGTTCAGAGGTGACGCTGAGAGCTTGAGGGCGAACGTAGCGTAGTCGTCCTTGAGGGTCTTCATCGATTGCCCTCAGGACGGTAGCGGGTTTGCCCTACAGCAGGGCGGCGGCGGACTCGGGCTTCCAAGTCTTCCAGCGCTGCTTAGCGATCGGTTGGGTGGATTAGGGTTGCGGTCAACCTTGGAGGCGTGTAGGCCTCCCCCTTAAAATAGATAGCACTGTAGACTCGGGGCCGAGCCCGAATTGGGCTTATTCTCTGCCTTCCGATCATGGCAGAGTGGGCTTTAGGGTTAAAGCCCAAACCGAGTGGATTGGGTTAGGCGCGGCCTCCCCCTCTCCCTTTGTTCGGTTGTTGACTGAGGTCAACACGAAAAACTAACACTCTCTACTTGGGACAACATGGTCACCTCACAGAGTTGACGCATCACCATCCGCTAGTGGGCACCGTACCTCCAGCGCCCACAATGTCACCTCGCTAGTCACCATTGTGGGTCGCAACACTTCCCCATGCGCAAGATTTGTGTTGACCGCCACAGCCCACAGTCGCTCGAGGCCCACCCCTGGTGGCTAGGAATGATTTACATGCTAGCCTTTGACCGGTGTTGACGCGGGCTCCACAGCCTGTGGGCGCACACCCTCCTACAAAGGGTGGTAGCGACACCCCTCACATGATCGGAATAGGATGGGAAGCAACATGGGGTTGCACCCGCACAGGAGAGAGAGAGGGGGGGGGGGGGAGGAGGGGGTTACAACCGCCAGGAATGGTGCTGCAAAACAAGGCCTCTCAGGTGGTGTGGCACGACGGGGCAAGAGCTGGTGAGGTGATCGGGTGGGTGGCGGCGGCGACAA
>RWGY01001115.1:0-11599 GCA_007726485.1 Eragrostis curvula | reverse complement strand
AAATAAGGGAGGCACGGATTAGGGAAATGAAGCCTCCATTTTCAGGAAATCTTAACCCAGTGGAGGGTGGGTTTTTAGGGGAAATGGCGAGATGAGCGTCCTCTCCTTTACCGTGGCACCTTTCACCGCGGCACCGATGCTTGCTGCTCCCTGTATATCGGTCTGCTCATCCATAATCGATGGATTTTTTAGGTGGTGCCGGCTATTGCTCTTTGATTTTGGGCAAGAAGAGAGAGAAAACGTTGGAACTTGAAGCAAGCACGGGATGGAGAAGATAAGCTCGTGTTGAATAATGCTGGTGGGATGTGGGTCCCACGTTGGATTCCATATCCCAATCCATGTGACGCCCGAACATGGGAAAGGAAATAGAACAGCATATCCCTAACCCAAACCCTGCCATCATATCCCAATACCATTTCCCTATCCCTAACCCATCTGCTATCCAAACACCACCCAACGGATCAAGTGGAAAAAAAACGCGACGACGGTGGTTCAGAGAAAAGAAACGACGTCGTTAGCCCGTGAAACAATAAATCCAAAGAAACGCAATGCCGGTGGTGGTGGCACGAGTGCAACGCCACGATCAGAAGGGGAGGAAATCAAGCCCTAAAGTTTAGCGCTCGTTTGGAAACTCCAAATTTAAGAATTCAAAGCATAAGCGTGAGCTGCTTCCAAAAGGCCAGTTTCTTTGGCAGCTTCTGGATTCTAGAGCCAAAGATTATCAAACAACCATAACCTTGTTCTTTACTTATTTTAACCTTTTTTTTTAACTTATTTCAGATATAGACCATGAAAAAGACTATTTTCAAATTTGACCCCTCCTATCCGCGCCAGCCGAACTGGCGCGGTCGTTGAATTAAGGCGCGGCGGGAAGACTGGCGGGCTCTGGCGCTGAGATAAAAAGGATATAAATAAAAGCGTTACTACACTTTCGTGAATTGTGCGCTGTCCCAGCGGTAAAGCCGCCCGTTCCTATCCTTGACGGCGTGGGTTCGAACCCAATGTACGCATGTTTTTGTTCTTATTTTTTTTAGCAACTTTTATACAATATAAATAATTTACTTTCATCTATGGTCACCAAAAGCTCGTTGCTTTTTTTTTTGCATCACATGAAATCCCTCTTAGTTCACTCCAAAAGCCATGAATCATTGTAAAGAGGGACAAAGATGTATATATCTAAAATAAATTATTTACATTTGTTAAGTACTACAATAATCCATATCTTGTCTAAAAATCATTGCCCTTCCTATTTTATAACTTAGGAGAAATTTTTTTTTTAGTATTTATTTGTTTTACGGTAGGAGATGGATGAAATATTGCTTTTCAAAATGGTTGCTTGACCATTTCTCCATGGGAAAAAAAATTCGTGCATAAGAAAAAAGATATTGCTCGTTTTGGGAATTGAACCCTCAACCTACCGTAAACCATAGAGCCCTTCTACCACCAGACCATGAAGCGCGATAAATCCTGGAGCGTTACTTTACTTGTACTTTAGGTGCTGACGCCAGGCCCTTTAGCAAAGTCGCATCCAAGACCAGCGCCAGACTCCTTCAAAATTTTCGGTTTAGTTCAGCGCCAGTTGTACTGGCGCGGACCCGAGGGGTCAAAACTGAAAATAGTTTTTTCAACAGTTCAGATCTAAAAAATGTTTTTTTAAAAGGTTAAAATATAAAAAAAACTCACCATAACCACCGACGAGGAATTAATAAGAACTGTTCTTCCGAGGAACATCAATAATACCTGTCGACTACAACCTAGAGTACAAATATATCATCAATGTATTAGTTATATATTTCCTAGGTTCATCCCGGTGATCCGCAACGGGACTCCAGGCGGCTGCCGCCGGCTGCTAACTTAATTTTGCGGTTGCTAACTTAATCTCTTCTGTCCAGATTTTCCAAATGAAGAAACCAATTGATAGTTAAAGCATCGGTTGCCACAGCAGCTACCTAGTGCAGTACATAGGATTCAACGGAGAGCATGCTCATGGGCGATCGATCACTGACCTGGAAGAAGATGTAGGCCTAAACGCACGAACGCAGGCTAGCAGCCGGCCTTGCAGAGAAGAGAAGGCCGGCGTTGATGCAGCGGTCACTGTAGGAAGGAGCTCTCGAGTTCATAATCCTGCACATTGGTCGTCTTAGCTAGCTGGAGATTCTTTGGCCAGCTGGTAGGTTTGACTTTTTATCATAGTGAGTAGAAAAAAAATGGAATCGAGTTTGACTTATGGGGATCATAGACGTGTTTATCTAAAGCAATTTACTGTTCAAAATAATAGCTATTAGTATTTCAAAACTAATGGCTATTAGTTTGCTTTGACGGTGTTCACTATTGATCGCCAATATTTGACCAAATCGAGTGCCTTAACTTTTTTTCTTGGAGGGCACTGATGGCCAATTTACTCACAAGCTGCAATTAAGAAACCGATAATAATTAACAAATGCACCATGTAATCGTTAAAATCAATCACCCAGAGAGCCACCATCCAAGTGATCAAACCGATGCAACGCCTGTAGCCAATTGCAACTTGTTTTTTGTCGTTATATGTCCTCACGAAAAGGTCAAACGTTGGCTCCCATTTAGTGTGTATGCTCTCGATTTGATTCATACAATGTGGAAAATTGTGAAGCTATACACGATCACCAGTTCTCAAGCACGTTGTAAAGAAAATAATTTCGAGTCTCTGGCACTAATTTCCTTGGTGGGCGGTGTGCCAGCCAAGATGGATTTTTTTTTTTTTTGTTTATGTAAAGAGAATGAAGTGGTCCATGACTCCATGTGAACAGGCAGGCCAGCCAATAGCCTTTTCCTCAAGCTGCACGCACGTCGAACGGGAGGATCCAAGAGGTGGTCCATGGACTACCCTACTTTATATAATATTTTTTTTAAAAAAAAGTAAGTAGGGGGCTCTCTACTGTTCATTTCAAAAAAAAAAAAGTTGGTCCATGGACTACCCTAGATTTTGCTCAAAATATTTTGTTAGTTTGCACTTAAGTGAAAGGCCCTGGAGGTCCTCTAAGCGTTCAGTCATACCTCATGTTTCGATCCCTTTTTTTGGTCTTTTCAAATTCCGGTTATCTAGCATTGCTACCCGAAATGACAACAAAAATTTAGAAACCCGACCACTTTGGATACCTAAATTTTGATTCGATCTTCCTCAGTTATACCCAAATTACCCAATAATAGCACTAATTTTCAGAATAAAATAAAATCAATTTGATTATATCTAAAATATACTATGCAATCAACTTGATAATAAGTTACCATTATATGATAGGGGAAACATGAATATGCTGAATGAGTACAAAAGATGTTACATATATACTCCCTCCATTCAGAAATAAATGTCATTCTAGCTCTGGGCACGAGAATTAAGGAGAAGTAAAAAAGGTGGGTGCACTAAAAACGAGGAGGAGAGAGATAGAGATAGAGGTGTAGTAGAAAGAGAGAATATTGTATTGGAAAGAGAGAAATGTGCATTCGGAAGTGAGATTATGAGAATGACATGTAATTTGAAAAAAGTAGGTAAAGGTAGAATGACATGTATTGTTGAACAGAGCGAGTATGACCGTAGCATGAGTTTATGGGCTACATCCTACACTTATCAATAATAATTCGGGCATTTTGGGTCGGGTACCCAAGGTTACTATCCGAAATTAAAAAAAAAAAATTCGGTTATCTAAGGCTAGTACTAACAATTATTCAAACACCGGAATTCCGGTTTTTAAGTCTCGGTCTTGGTTTTCTCAGTTTCGGTGTTTGGATATCGGTTTTTTTTCCCCACCCCTACCCACGAGTGATGTTTGTATCTATGGTAATTAAGTTCGCTACGCAGGCTTCCTCTAATCGTAAAAGCTATATGTCAAAGTGGATACTTTTGCTTGCTTACAGTGGATGTGCTTGACTGCATAGATGTATGTACTCACCGGTTGCATGCATGACAGGCACGTGACGGTGTAATTGTTTGCACACCATGCTTCTGCTTGAGTACGTGTGAGGCTGTGGGCCTTGGAGCACCTGGATGGCCTTTTTTTCCTTTTAAACCAGCTTGGGGGAAGAGGGGCCGGCCTGTGTAAATTTGCTCTAAACTGCTTCGGGGTGGCGGTTGCGGGCATGACCCACCCTAGTCATAACAAAGCTCTGCCAGTGGCGGCCCGTGACAATATCTATTGCCACCTAATGTGTTCCGGATCTCCAAATCTAGTTGGGCCGATAAAGTTTTTATCGGGTTTAGGGTGACCAATTGGCACTTATTTGCAAGTAATTGAAATGGACTTTCTAAATTACATTTTTTTATTAAAATAATGTTATTTCAGAAAAAAAACTCTCTGCAATGTGGTATTTTCTTCTCTGTCCCTGTGCATTATCTGATTTACGAATGATCAAAGCAGAAGCAGGGTCGTGTTCACTGTTGGATATGTGAGCATTTTAGGTTTAATTTAATCCAGAAATAAAACATGAACATAATGAACAAGTCGTAGATTAAACTAGACAAGTCTACGTAAGATCTAGACAAGTCTAAAATCACAGTAAAGAGAGCAAGATCTACCATACTTCGCAGTATTACAGTACAAACATGTATCATGTAGGCATATAGAAGAGACATAGTTTCATGGAGTACGTACTGATCATTCAGAGGAGACGAGAAAGAAGCCGTGACGATTGACGATGCAGTAGGCGTGACGACGATGACAGTTGACGCAGCGCAGACGGAGCGGCTCAGTAGTCGACGACGAGCAACACCGTCGAAACATTGAGGAAGGCGAGCCGTGGTGAAAGCGATCGAGCAATCGCGCAGAGCGCTTCCAAAAAATCTTATTCGCCCTCTCCCGATGCAAGAATTCAGAGGACGACGGTTCTGGAGACTTGCTCTCCCGTTCACCGGTGCATGCCGACGATCGGGATAGGGCAGACTACAAGCGGCGACGCAGAAGGAGGAAGAGGCAAAACCCTAACTTGTGTTGAGGTATGTTCTGGTGGCGGCGGCCCGTATTTATTTATAGGAAGAATCGCTAGGGTTAAGGCGTCCCAAGTCGGTTTCCAAATAAAAATGTATTGGACACGAAAAAGAAAAACTGCAAAATGAAGCCGCACACACGCAAAGCATCAAGGAAATTATTGAGAATTTCCTTATGGGCCTTGAATAACCAGCACACTAATTCTAACAATCCCTCATCAGATCTCAAAGTCCCATTTAAGACTTTGCCAGATCCTACTGTTGTTAGTGTTTCAATGAAGACTGTTAAGTTGAACATCCATCTAGAACAATAAGCTACACTCATTCACAAATTGAACAATGGACTACGCCTTGAATTGTAAGTTTTGTGCAAACAAGTTTCACTTAAAGTAAAACTGGTACTAAACCTCCAGTAGACTACTCCGCGGATGAAGCATATAGGTCGTACTCCCTGGTCTCTTCATGAGCTTAATAGAGATCACCAAGCCTCACAGATTGTGACCTTCCAACAATCGGGCTCATACAGGTGTATTCTTTCAAGAATGTTTTGCAGAAAAACATCTTCGCTAATTAAAACCAACAGAATACATTAAGGCATTTGCCAACCTGCCATGTAGAAAATGAGAGTAATGCATCTTTACTCAAGTGGATTAGGTAAAGTACTCTCTAGTCATTCACTAGCTTGTTCTTCCCAGATCCTAATTTACGGGATCTCCGATCACATAGATTGGGTTACCGCTATGGAATAACTCGTATGGGTCTCATACCCATCTTCTTAGATGCAGCATCTATCACATTACGTGACAGCTCCTTAGTAAACGGATTTGCCATGTTCTTTGCAGTTTGGATATAATCCCATGATATAACTCCTGAGTTTCTCATCTTCTTGACAGACTTCAACCGTCTCTTAATATGTCTTGAGGACTTATCATTATCCTTATAACTATTCACCTTGACAATTACCGTTTGATTGTCACAGTTCATAAGAATTGCCGGCACAGGTTTTTCAACTATAGGCAAGTCCATCAAGAGCTCTCGTAGCCAGTCGGCCTCAACGGTAGTTGTATCTAGTGCAGTTAGCTCTGCTTTCATGGTAGATCTCGTTAAGATGGTTTGTTGCATGGCCTCCATTGAACAGCAGTACCACTCAAAGTGAAAACGTATCCACTTGTGGCATATATCTCATCTGCGTCAGATATCCAGTTCGAATCACTATATCCCTCTATTACCGCAGGATACCCAGAATAGTGAACGAGCAGTTTATAGTGCCAACTAAGTAGCGCATAACTCTCTCAAGTGTATGCCAATGATCATCTCCCCGATTAAAGGTAAACCGACTCAATTTGCTCACAGCAAATAAGATATCAAGCCTCGTAGCACCAGCTAAGTACACGAGTGATCCAATGATATGAGAATATCTCAATTGGTCTCTACTAATTCCTTTATTCTTTCGAAGGATCACACTAGGATCATAAGGTGTTGGAGAAGGCTTGCTATCCTTATAGCCAAACCGGCTCAAAACCTTCTCTACATAATGAGACTTGATGTTCAGTATAACATCAGCCTCTCTCAGATCTTTCATGTCAAAGCTTTGACACAAGAACGATTTGACCTCTTGAATCACGCCAAGGTTTGTTCCAAAGATCAGTATGCCATTGATATACCAACACAATATAACACATTGATCCCTATCATAGCGGTAGTACACACATTTATGAGCTTTATTGACACTAAAGCCACTTATCAACCTCATTGAGACGTAGAGGGTATCCATACGTCGCTTCAAGGCGCGAATAGCGGCTAAAGCCACAACTTTGGAGACTTTAATGCTAGTTGTAGATGTATAATCGTGTAAAGTGGGTGGTCGTTATAAATAAGTCATGCAAGTATGCAGTGAACTGAAGAAGCTATCACTCTACGCAGGTTCATGCTGATCAATCCGGAAGACCGTTTGATTTTTCCTCACGGCCACCTCTCTGCGCCATCAAGAATAGTGTCTGGACTACTCCATCCTCCTTGAAACAATGTAGTGTATTGCGAACGCAGCGGCTGCAATTTGGCAATCACTTCTTCATCAAGGGCAAACTCGTGTGACAGTTGGACCGGCCAAAAAAATGTATCACCCCGGATTCAGAGAGGTGGCCTTGTACGCAAAACTATATTATATTTTATTGAATGACATATTAATTAATTAATTCACTATTTCCATATCACCATTATTTTTTTATCGTTATTATTTTCAGTTGGTCATTTTATGACGAGTCCTGCTCTGGTGCTGGGCGCATCGTATATATTAGGTGCAGGGCGAATTGGAATGTGCCCCGTGTTCTGTATGGGAGGGGGTCAAATAAGAATTAGCGAAGTTAATCTGGGCAGTTACGGCTACGACTCGGGATCCTTCCAGCAGTTCAGAACACAGCGCAGGGAAAGAAGGAAGGAAGAACGGTTCAATGGCGACGTCCTTCTCGGCGGCGAAGCTGACGCCTGGCGGCGGCAGCGGTAGTGCTGTCTACGATGGTCGGCGCCTCGGCGGTGCGTTCTGTAAGATGGGTGACAAGCCAGGGCAGAACGTCACTGCGACGTACGGCGACGAGTGACTATTTGCGAAGGCTACGATCTACGGCAGCGACCCCCGCCGGGCGGCGCCCGATGACCACGGCGGCGCATGCTGGTACAAGGATGTTGACCAGGCTTCGTTGGACGGCATGACATGTTGTGGCAACGAGCCCATCGGCTTTCTACGAGATAAGTGCAGGGAGCCGGCCAGAGTGCTCCGGCGAGCCCGTCATGATCAAACAGGAGGACAAGCAGTTTGGGAGAACCTCGCATGTCCCAGCGGAAATCCCACGATTAATAACTTTCATTAATTCTCATTAGATCCCCTAGGACACGTGGCACATTCCAATTCGCCCTGCACCTAATATATACGTGTGCGCCCTGCGCCTGAGCAGGACTCTTTTATGACAACTATAGTGTGTGGTTTTAACTTGAGCTAATTATTCATGGCAACAGTGTGTCATCTTTAAAACATGTGGGGGAAATTGGACTAATTTTTCATAATGTTACGATGGGTAATTTGAAAACATGTGACAGGCATTTTAGACTAATTTTTTTCCGACTAATGTGGTAATTTTTAACCTTTGAGAGGCTCCGTTTCTTGATCAAATACAGTACTAAGTTTTACTAGTTGGAGTATTCTAAGTAGAACCACTTAAAGATCCACCGTTCCATAGTACTAGTAGTAGATCCGAAACACTTGTCTCGTTGGACTTGATTTTGCAAATAATTGCTATATGATGGTCATTTCCTACATAAAACATACTCCTCTCTACTCGGAAAATTTTATCCTCACCAGCCGTTTACTCTTTTAGTTTTTTTTTAGGAGAGTTTACTCTTTTAGTTGGTTGGCAATCTCATGCCACCAGATAATATTGCTCTAGTAGACTCATGGGATCGGCCTAACCAAAGCCTTGATCCAGGTTTATGCACTGCTGATTGAGATTGTTTAATTTTATTCATTTTATTTTTTTTACTTAGCCGCAATTCATGTCTTAAAGCCATGAACGATGTAATTGAAGGTACTGCACCGATCATCACCAATAGCTAGTGTGTGCGGCGGCTGCAAGAAAAGTACACCAAGGTTTCAGATCGAATCTAAGATTAAGTGGCCAATAAGATTACATTCATGGTCTTAGCCAATGAGATTACACTCATGGTCTGAGCCAATGAGAATCGTGGTCAGTGGTGCTTCACGCCGCAAGCTTCACCGTAACTCAAAGTCAAAGCGCCGGCGACAGGGGAGGATGTCTCTCCGCCTCTAGTGGTCGTTGCTTGAAGCTTGAATTCATTGGCAAGTTGCTCCTCGGCAATTCAGAATAGTTGTGGATACATTTTCTGCAATGACATGACGGCGGACATGCATGCCTATAAATACGGAACCTGCCTTGGCATTACTCCTCACCTCTCCAAGCTAACCAAAGCCTACTAGCTCTTACTCAGCAGCTCACCACCATTTCCTGCCGCCTCTTTGGTCATCGCATCGCCATGGACTGCAGTCAGGTACACTTTCAGCTGCCATGCTAGCAGCTTATTTTGCACTGATCGAGTCGATCGAGATGGAACTGTTCTCTCGGATCCAGCCGCATTATCACATTCCTACGTTCCAGAAAAATTTAGCGTGCACTACATTGCTCAAGTGCTTTTCCTTCCTATTACATGCAAAAAAGAAAAGCCTCTTAACACTCCATTATTTTGCATGACACTGGCATTCTGTATGCCAACCAACAGGAGATCGTTTCCGGCGCCAACGCCATCGGCTGGGCTCCGTTCGGCTCGGGCACGACCCTTTCGCTGCACAACGAGGACGACCCAACCAAACTCCCCACGTCAGCCGTGGGGCACAGCCACAAGCCCAGCGGCCGTTACATCCTCGCGGCGAACCGCGCCAGCGAGGAGGACGGCCTGTACCAGGCGATCACCGCCGGGACGCTGAAGCCCCGTGTGACGTACTGCGTCGCCGGGTGGGTCAGTGTGGCAGACGGGAGTCACCCCGGTGCGCGTTGGCATCCGCATCGACGAGGGGAGCCACCTCGTCGATGCCGGGGCTGTATGTGCTGAGCCAGGCAGGTGGGCGGAGATCAAGGGCGCGTTCCGGCTCAGGGAGTGCCCGCGCAGCGCAGAGGTTTATGTTCATGGGGCGCCTGCCGGCGTCGACGTAAAGGTCATGGACCTCAGGATCATTGTCGCGGACCGCAGGGCGCGGTTCGCCGAACTCAAGGAGAAGACTGACAAGGTAACGAACACTCGGTGATCACTCAAAGAGATGAAAAATGTTGACACATCAGGATTGAAAATGATAAAAACAATTTTGAAATGTTTTGCAGGTGCGGAAGCGTGACGTGGTTCTGAGTTCGGCTCTGCCCTGGCGGCGCGGAGGACGTGTCCGGCGCGTCGGTTCGCGTGGTGCAGCTGGACAACGGCTTCCCGCTGGGCAGCTGCATCAACGGGTCGGTGGTGCAGGACCCAAGCGTTCGTAGACTTCTTCAGCAACCACCTGGACTGGGCGGTGTTCGAGAACGAGCTCAAGTGGTACTGGACGGAGGCGCAGCGCGGGCACCTCAACTACGGCGACGCCGACCGCCTGCTCGACTTCTGCGACCGCGCCGGCAAGCCCGTGCGCGGCCACTGCATCTTCTGGGCCGTCGACGGCGCCGTGCAGCAGTGGATCAAGGACATCGGCGGTGACCGGGACCAGCTCATGTCCGTCGTTCTCGACCGCGTCCCGCGGCCTGCTCTCCCGCTACGCCGGCCGGTTCCCGCACTACGACGTCACAACGAGATGCTCCACGGCCGCTTCTTCCGCGACCGCCTCGGAGACACGTGGCCGCGCTCATGTTCCGCGAGGCCGCGCGGCTCGACCCGGGCGCCAAGCTCTTCGTCAACGACTACAACGTCGAGTGCGCCAACGACCCCAACGCCACGCCGGAGAGGTACATGGCGCTCATCGACGACCTCCGCCGCGGCGGCGCGCAGGTCGGCGGGATCGGGCTCCAGGGCCACGTCAGCAACCCCGTCGGCGAGGTCATCTGCGACGCGCTCGACAAGCTCGCCGCCATGGACCTGCCCATCTGGATCACCGAGCTCGACGTCGGCGAGCAAGACGAGGCCCTCCGCGCCGACGACCTCGAGGTGGTGCTGCGCGAGGCGTACGCGCACCCGGCCGTCGAGGGCGTCATCTTCTGGGGAATCATGCAGGGACACATGTGGCGCCGGGACGGCCGCGCTCCTCAACGCCGACGGCACCCTCAACCGGGCGACAGAGGTTTGTTTGACCTCAGAAGCGAGTGGATGTCCAACGCGCGCGGGCGCATGGATGCCGAAGGACAGTTCAAATTCAGGGGCTTCCATGGCACCTACGTCGTGGAGCTCACCACGCCGGCGGGGACCAAGATGCTCAAGGCCTTCACCATCGACAAAGGGGACGCAACCGCTCGTGCTCGACATGGACAACCTCTGACGATCGATGACTCTTCACCAACATCCATACCTATATACCTATATATACGTACGTGTCAAGCACCAAATTAAGTTGATCAAGGCTAGATCCTAAGAATTTACCAAGGCAATCTTCTCAGCCAACTTGTGTCCACCAGAGGCATGTTTGGACCGGGGATTCTGATCTGAAACCCCTTGATATTACATACACTCTGAATGGGTATTGTAAGGGTGATGTATTGTATTGTGTGAACCTTATTGACATAAATAAAGTAACGAGTTATTTCTCGTTTTCTATGCAGATAGCTCAGTTGTGGATTTTTTAAATGGTTACTTGGTTCTGTTCTAGTTTCAGGATTAACTCTCAAACCTGTGGATTTCTGCCATCACATATCAGTACCATCATTTGCTCGACAAATTAAATATTAAAAATATGAGATATCAATAGCACAATTGAAAAAGAAAATCTAGCTCTAATTTTTAATGCTAGACTCAATTTGCGGACCCATTTTCTTTTCTTTTCTTAAACAAATGAATACGATGCCCTTTTCATCGTTAAATAAGTGCAACTGAGAATAATCCGTAGTTCTGACGGTAAGCAGGGCAAGACGTTACCTGAGCTGACCGTGCATACGAAGGAGTACGTAG